>JAXFYN010001235.1:0-39633 GCA_036172215.1 Camellia granthamiana
AGTCAGCGGGGTATCGAGGCCAACCCTGAAAAGATCAAGGTGCTGATAGAAATGCAGTCACCCAAAATGGTTAAGGAGGTTCAAAGGCTTACTGGCAGAGTCGCTGCCCTCAACCGTTTCATTTCCCGCGCAACGGACAAGTGCCTCCCCTTTTTTAAAGTCCTTCGGCAGGCTTTTGAGTGGATGACCGAATCCGAAGAGGCCTTCCAACAATTGAAGCAGTGCATGGACAACCTCCCCTTACTCTCTCAGGCACTCACGGGTGAACCCCTTTTTCTCTACTTAGCCGTATCAAGCACCGCAGTCATTGCGGCCCTCATCAGGGAGGACTGCCCAGTACAGTGTCCGGTTTATTACATTAGCCGGGCTCTTAGGGGAGCAGAACAAAACTATCCATTGTTGGAAAAATGGCTTTGGCCTTAGTCATAGCCTCAAGACGACTCCGACCTTACTTCCAAGCTCACTCCATAGTGGTCCTCACTGACCAACCATTGAAGAAGATAATGCAACAACCAGAGTTGTCCGGCAGACTTATGCAGTGGTCAGTTGAGCTCAGCCAATTTGAAATCTCCTACCGACCTCGAACAACGATCAAAGGACAGGTTGTCGCCGATTTTATCCTGGAATTCAGTAATCCCACTCCAATCACGGCCCCACCGCCCAAGAAATTCAACACCGAGGCAGAAGATCCCCACTCTTGGACCCTCAATGTCAATGGATCATCCCGTAAAGAAGGAAGTGGAGCTGGTCTCATCCTTACCGCCTCCGAGGGTGGTTATTTCAAGTATGCTCTCCGTTTTCTGTTTGACGCAAGCAACAATGAGGCCGAGTATGAGGCCCTAATAGCAGGTCTTTGCCTAGCCAGAGACAATGGTGTGAGCCATATCCGAGTATTCAGTGATTCCCAGTTGATTGTCGGACAAATCACGGAGGAATTCGACGCCAAGGACGAAACAATGTGAGCCTATAGGGATATTGCACTTCCCCTTGTTCGCCTCTTCAACACTTTCCGCATCAAACACATTCCTCGATCAGAAAACCCCAAGGTAGATGAAATGGCCCCAAATTAGCCTCCGCTGATCAACCGGACCCCAGCCACGGAGTTCGTCTTGAATACCTGGCCCACCCGGTGTAGACACCCCATTTTTGACCGTCCTCAAGACTTGGACGTCACCGCTTGAACACCCGGTGATTATCCATGATTGTGTTCGTTTTGAGTTCCCGGAGGTCCTGACTGTGCGCCGTGCCTCAGGATCTCTCAACCGGTTTGTTTTATGCTTGGTTGTGCACCAAGCACTTGTGTGTTTGCATTTGAGGGTAGGGGAAGGCTTGTTAGCCATCCCTGAATCCCACCGGCTGCCCCACTTGTTCACCGGCCCTTTCTTAATGCCATCGGCACTCTTTTCTTAGAATACAGTGCCGATCGGCACTTTGCACTGCCGGCCGGCACATTTTTGTGCCGGTGACTCCTTTGCACGGCCGGCGTGAACCCTTTGCACCCCAGGGGATGGTGCATGCCAGCTGTGACAGCTGGAGTGCACCATCACCACTCCCCATACGGGGGATTGCACCCTTTGCCCTTTTGACCCCCCTTGAAGCTTCTAGAAGCTTGAACCCTTGGCCAAGCTTCTTGGAGAAGCTTGGCCAGCTGTCTTAGCTTCCCTTGGAAGCTAGGAACCCTTTGCACCCCTTGAACCCTTTGGCCTTACTTAGTCATTAAGTTTTGGCTTAGTTTTTGGCCTATATATACTTACATTCATCTCCATTGTTTGGGGTTAGCAACTTTAGGTCAAAAACCAGAGCTTAGGCATATATTCTCTGATATACATCCATATATATCTATATCTCCCTTCTCCCTCCTTGTGTGTGTGTGTTTTTGGGACCAAATAGTGTGATTTACCTTACTTTTGCACTAAAACACACACCATTACACCTTAGCTCGAGATTAGGAGGCTTGGAAGGTTGTTTGAGGTGGTTTTGGACTGGTTTTGAGCATTAGAGGAGGGCTGCAACCTTTGTTCTTCATTGGATCTTCAAGGGTAAGAACACCACTTTAGTTTCCCCATTCTTGCAACTACTTTCTACCCCTTTTGTCTTGGGTTTTTGGCTTTGTGTTTAACATTAAAAAAACCTTGTTTTTGCTTGCTCTAGAACTTTCATTAAGGTCTCTTTTTCATTTGATTGAGGCCTCACTCTTTTAGGCCTTGTTTTGGTCTTTTTGTGCCCTTTTCTTGGAGCATTGTCTAGCTTGGTGTTTTTGACCTTCTCCCCACTGAAAACCAGTGGGTTTTCAGTGGTGAGGATGATATTTTCGAGCCTCATTTAGGGGAGAGACACCCCTCTCCCCTTAGTCCTTTATTTGCCTTTGTTTTGGGCTCATAGCAATAGCATGTGTGCATGTTTGCATTTGGCTTCATTTCAGGACTTTTTGGGCTATTTTAGGTCATGTTTGATCTCTGTTTTTGGTTGGAATTATAGCCTCTAACATGCTTCTCATACTTCCTTTGAAATGCTCTTTTATGCCTAAAAGCATGCCATATGTCTAAGCCATATTTCTCGCATGTTTTAGCTTGATTTCATGAAGATATGAGTATCATCTTGTCATGTATAAGGGCTGTGAGCCACTGTTTTGACCATGTTTGGCATGCTTAGCATGGTCGCCTTGCTTGTTGGCTTGTAGGCCTTGCTTGTATGGAGTTCTAGCATGCTTAACTTGTCTTTATCTCACGATTTGGCATCATATTAGACCCTATTTCAGTCCATTAGTCATGTTTGTATGTCGGCATATGTGGCTTAGTTCATGCTTTAAGGGTGTGCTCTTGTATGCTTTAAAGTAGGCCTTTGCATGCTTACATGTTTAGTGCATTTTCGGGGATGCCATGAAGGGGGTTTGGTTGCTATTTTGTATGCTAGAAACCTGTTTTGGTTGCCTCACATGTGCCATGTTTGGTCTTGTTAAGTGGTGGTTCAATGTCTCACTTCGTGCCTTAGCCTTGAGCCTTATGGCTTGCATGCTTGTGTAGCATTTTGTTCACGTTTTGAGGCATGTTTTGCCACTGATTTAGGGAGTTTTGAGGGCTGCCTCATTGAGCTTAGTCCACCTTTGCATGCTCATATCATGGTTGTTGCATGTTTGATTGATGAAACCTAGTATACATGCTAGTTCCATGCTTAATTGGTCCATGTTGCATGACATTTGTACCTTGC
The DNA here is from genome assembly GCA_036172215.1 of Camellia granthamiana. Classification (NCBI taxonomy): domain Eukaryota; kingdom Viridiplantae; phylum Streptophyta; class Magnoliopsida; order Ericales; family Theaceae; genus Camellia; species Camellia granthamiana. Next base: position 3,208 of record JAXFYN010001235.1, read on the forward strand.
ATACTTTAGCTCTTTGCATGCTTAACATGATAGGTTGCATTGCATTTGAGCCATGTTGCATGAGTTGCATTCCATGGTTTGGTTTGGGGTTGTCAAACCAAGCATGAAGATTGAGAGGAGTTCACACTTGAGTGGTGAAACTTGTCTCCATCCTCAAGTCCCTAAGGCCCTTGATCTCCATATGATAGGGACTTAGTTTTCATTTGTTTGTGTTGCATGCATCTTCACATCAAAATAGCAATCTTGGTTCTTTGGGCTATCATGTATCAAATGCACCATTGGTGGCCCAAAAACCAAGAGTCTTACCTCCTTGAATCCCCAAGCATGATAGGAGGCAATGACCATGCTTACATGTCCCCCAAAACCCATGCCTTGCATTGCTGTCTTGCTGCTGCTGTCAATCTGTCTGCTGCAGGGACTTTCTGCCGGCCGGCAGTTTAATGTGCCGATCGGCACTTTGTTTGTGCCGATAACCACCACATGCAGCCGGTGGTCAATTTCAGCAGCCGATGAGCTCTTCCCCCAGCCGGTGGGGTACTTCAGACCACTTGGAAGGTATTCCCGAACTTTGGGAATTTTTGGAGAGGCAGGGCAGTAAAAACAGAAGCAGCAATGCCATGACACGGGTTTTCCGGGCGAGTCGCGACGAGCATGCATCATTCGCGCATTCCGAGGCAGGGCCGAGGCCCCATTTATTTTATTTGTTTAATTTAATTTTAGTAATTAGAATTTGTAATATTTATTCATTTATTCTTTGGACTGTATTATTATTTTGGTCCCTCCGAGTGAGGGCATAATTGTAATAAGTGTGCGTGAGTGGGTGTATGTCTTCCAATCCCCATTTCTTTCTATCCCTTTTATTTACCTGCTTATGATGGTAGATTAGGGCATTTCTATATTAGCATACCTTATGATAGCATGCGTGCATTCATGCATTTGTTTACATACATCGGGCTCGGCACATCATGCAAACTGCATCGTACTTTCAATTCCAAATTGAATACGTGGTAGTTGCTGCATTTCATGTGCCATGCTTAGGATAGCCGAGCCTGTCTAGATTATATTCCGTATGCGATGCATTAGTCACTTAACATGAACTAGGACACGCATGTTGCTAACTAGTTTCTTGTTTTGGCACGGAGTACGATGTAAGTTTTATGCTTTAGCATGTCGCATGCGTGTGAATGATAACATGATAGTATGCCTGCCATGCGGCTAAATGCTTACATGATAAACTGTTTGTATGCCTGTGGGTGGAGGTTGGATCGCCTGAGTTGGAACAACTCATTAAAATTCGAATTTTAGCCTACTTACGAGTAGCACAAAAACCAACACGTTTTTCGAGACAAAACGGATATGCAATGTTTATTTCCAAATCAGGCGATCTAGTCTATACTTGTTTGCTGTGCGCATAACATAGTAATTCTAGGCTAATAACTGGAATAAGAACATGTAATGTTTTCAAAATCGGATATCACGGTTAGTAGAGGCCGGTCTTCGGACCGGGCGAAAGGGGGTGCTCATAGCTGACCTTCCCCGATCGTACCCAAGTTCCCGAGCCGAGGCAACTTTGGTGATGACGGACACGTGGCCTTTGGCACCGAGTCAGGGTTTCCTAAATTTCCCAAAAATAAAATATTTAGGTGGCGACTCTGTATCTGGCAAAGCAGTCCATGTTTGGCACTTCTTTTCAAAAATCTATTTTTCTCAAAACGATTTGCCAGATTTGGACTCTTTGGTTCAGATTTAGAACCGTGACAAAAATTGAGTCCTTCGAACTGTAGTAGACCCAATATCGAACCGGAACGGGGGGGACTCGCACTCCCTCCCCGGGGCGCGTTCGGGGACGTCTACACCCGGCCACGTCACCAATCCTGCTGGAGGTCCACTTCCTCCAAAATGAACCTATCCCATGGGCGGCGGACATCCTTCTATTCTTGACAAGTGGGGAGTTACCAGATGACACACAGCAGGCCGCCAAAGTCAGAGTCTGGTCGTCCAATTACATCCTCATCAGTGGCCTCCTGTACAAATGCGGATTTTCACGCCCATACCTCAGGTGCCTCAGTCTTTCCCAAGCGACCTATGTGATGAGGGAAATCCAAGAGGGTGTATGTGGTAATCACTCGGGGTGCTAGGTCACTGGCCCATAAAATACTCCGCACCGGCTACTTCTGGCCGACTCTCAATCAAGATGCCATTGAGTTCATCCTTAAGTGCGATAAATGTCAACGCTTTGCCAACATCCCTTATGCCCCGCCGATAGAACTGATTACACTCAGCAGTCTCTACCTATTCGCCAAGTGGGGCATTGATCTAGTTGGTCCGTTGCCCACCGGTAGGGGCCAAACCAAGTTCGTTGTGGTCGCCATTGATTACTTCACCAAATGGGTGGAAGCGGAACCCCTCGCCACAATCACCGAACGGAACACAACCAGATTTATTTGGCAGTCGATCTTATGTCGATTCGGCATCCCCCAAGCCATCATCTCAGACAACGGTAAGCAATTTGGCAATGCCAAGTTCAGGAAATTTTGTGCAGAGCTCCACATTCAGCCGTGCTTCTCTTCTCCAAGCCATCCCCAAGCCAATGGGCAAGTCGAGGTCACCAACCGCTCTCTCTTGAAGATTATCAAGACCAAGTTGGAAGCCACCAAGGGACTCTGGGCTAAGGAACTGCCAAACGTACTCTGGGCCTATCGCACTACCGCCCGAACCCCTATTGGGGAGACCCCATTTCGCTTAACATATGGCGCTGAGGCAGTCATCCCAGTGGAAATCGGCTTGCCAACCCCGAGGGTTCTGCACCAAGACCCAGAACTAACCGAAGACCTACGTCGGGCTGACTTAGACCTGATTGAAGAGCTCCGAGAGACAGCTACCATCAGGTGAGCCTCATATCAACAGAAAATGAGAGCACACTACAACCGTAGAGTCCGACCGAGGGAGTTCGCAGTTGGCGACCTAGTTTTGCGCGAAACAACTCTTGCCACTAAAAATCCGGCCGAGGGCAAGCTAGCAGCCAAGTGGGAAGGACCTTACGTTGTTAAGGCCAGACCTCGCCCGGGCACTTACCGACTTCAGGATATAGAAGGCCGAGACCTCCCCTACCTGTGGAACACCGAGCACTTGAAGCGTTATTTCCAGTAAAGTGTCATGTCCTATTTTTGTATTGACCATTTGCTGTATGTACTTTTTGACCATCTACACATTTGGTATTTTTGTCCTCTTCATACATGGTGTAAACTTGTGATTAATGACTATGCCTTAAATGATAATGGTTTTATGGCTCCGTTATCTGTCTTGTGCTTTAATAACGACTTGTCAAACAGAGTTAATTAAAGCCTCAACTAGACTGAGCACGAAGGGCTCAGCCAAACCGAGTCAATTAAAGTCTCAGCCAGACTAAGCACAAAGTGCTCAGCCAGATTGAGTTAATTAAAGCCTCAGCTAGACTGAGCACGAAGGGCTCAACCAGACCGAGTCAATTAAAGCCTCAGCCAGACTGAGCACAAAGCGCTCAGCCAGACTAAATTAATTAAAGCCTCAGCCAGACTGAGCACGAAGGGCTCAGCTAGACCGAGTCAATTAAAGCCTCAGCCAGATTGAGCACAAAGTGCTCAGCCATACTGAGTTAATTAAAGCCTCAGCCAGACTGAGCACAAAGGAGTCAGCCAGATCGAGTCAATTAAAGCCTCAGCCAGACTGAGCACAAAGCACTCAGCCAGACCGAGTCAATTAAAGCCTCAGCCAAACTGAGCACCAAGGGCTCAGCCAGACTGAGTTAATTGAAGCCTCAGCCAGATTGAGTACGAAGGGCTCAGCCAGACCAAGTTAATTAAAAACCCTAGCCAGATTGGGCACGAATGAAGAATTCAGCTGGTCCATTTTCGTAATTTCATGTTACAGCATGGTTGCCATATTCAGTTCAAATCCAGATCCATACTACAATGTCTTTTAACACTCTTTACAGTTTTAACTTTACATTTCTAATTCATTTAAAATCCAAGCCCATAGTTATCCAAGCCTATTTTTCATTTCTAACACTCTTAACATTCTCATGCACGCCCACTTTTGACATTTTGTGCATCATGGTATTCTCATAAGTTAGGCTGGCTGCCCATTTCTAAACAAATTACATCACAACCTACTAGCAAGTTTCACAATTCATACACACGTCTTACTTTTACAAATTTCTGCTCTGTCATTTTTATTATTTTCAAATTTACAACTCAGAAGAAATAAGGGCAACAATGATACAAGAGAAAACTCGTTGTTTCATTTACAAAATTTACAGTTACATACAACTTGCTGCAGAAATTACAAAAAAAAAAAAAACAAACAAACAAACAAACAAAAATAAAAACAAAAACAAACACCAAACAAACACCAAACAAAACAACAAAACTACAATTTTCTACATAGATCAATCCTCATCGCTCGAAGCCAGGTCTTCCTCCTCAACCCCCTCGTCTAGGGGGGTTTGGGCGACGTCGTTTTCTCCTATCTTCACGAGACTGAAGTCGATGCCTGGAAACAGCTCTTGTACCTTGTGCATGAAGGTCTTCCAGCCGTTGTCCCAGAACTCAGCCATCTCATGCTTATAAAAATTCGACCGCTGGAAGCTTTGGATCACTTCTTCTTCGCTCCTACTTCCGATGGCCGCTCCCGACGGCCCAGCCCCCCATTACCCTCTCTCGTCAAGCTCTTGGCGACTGCGGCATCAATCGCTATCTGGAATTCAGCGGATTCCTTGAATTGCTCCACCGCCGCCTTGCACAGGTCGGGGTACGCCGCTCTCTCAGACGCCAATATAGCCCTTTCCTCCGCCAGAGCCTTCTCCGACCGCTTTCTTGTTCTTCAACGCTTGGTCCCACAGATCTTCGTTGCTGGTCATGGCCTATTCCCACCTTTCGTTGGCGGTGGTGCAGGCTTTCTGAACTTTCTCAAGCTTCTTCCGCTCGTCTGTCAATTGGAACTCAAACGATATCGCCTTGTGGTGCTCCGCTTCAAGCTTTAACTTGGTTGTGACGAGCTCGGCACTAACTCGCTTTGCCGCGTTCTTCTGCACCACTGCCAACACTTCCATCACTTTCGCCCTTTGCACATTCTCCAAACCCTTGGCGTGTGCACTCCTGGCGGTCTTCCTTCACCCCGCCGTCTCCACCCTTAGATTCTGGAGTTCCGATTTTGCCTTTTCCAATTGGGCCCTTAGAGGCTCCATTTCCACCCTAGCGCGTGCCGCCTTATTTATCAAGGCGGTCGCCAGAGTCGTTGCCTCCATTTGGGCCGAGTAAAACCCTCTCAGCAGATCGGCCTTTGACAAACGCGCCGTCGAGCGCACCGCCGCATCTTCCACCACTCTAACAAAGCGGTCGGCTGCGACCCTAGCCCTCTCCCCTTCTGCCGAGCGACCTGCCAGCTCGTGCGCGTGGTACAAGGCGGTCGCCAGCGCGGCACTTGTCGCTGGCTTGCTCATCCCTGCTTTCCCTTCGCGGGGGCTTGAGGTTACTTTGGGTGCAGGTTCCACCATCGGCACCAGGGGGCACCTAGGCCCAGCTTTTCCTTAGCCACTTGGGCGGTCTCTTCCTCTGCGCCCTCCTTGATCTCCCTCTCCTTTAGCTTCTCCTTCTCTGGGGCCTCCTCTGCCCTCATCTCCTCCAACTCCTTCCCAACAGGGCCAGCCTCCTCTCCAGCCTTCATCTTTTTCAAAACGGGGGCATCTTTCCCTCTTCTACACCCCCCATCTTTTTCCTTGGCTTTTTCACAATTGCCTCTACCTCCTACTTGTCCCTCACCTTTAGTGGGTCTACTGAGGGCGGCAGAGGGGCGAAGCCAGTCAGGTCCTTGTTTCCCACCGGCTTGTGACACTGTCAAATCCGCTCCTTCATCACCAGCTTCGGGGCAGGCCCCAATTGCGCCTTATTGTATTTTTCCGCCCTGGCGAACAACCTCCTCTCCTCCTCCTTCTCCTCCGCCTTCCTCCGCACCTCCATTTCCTCCTTTGCCGGATACTCTTCCAACGGTTCTGGTCCCAAGTTCAGGGCAAACAACGTTGAAGGAAGGACCAGCTCGTCCCACCTCACTCCCTTCTCCTCCCTTCACTCCCTCGCCTTCTTTACTCTGTCTTCGGCCTCCACACCTAACTTGGGCTCCACCGATTTCGTGGGGACTTTCCATGTTGTGCGAACTCTTTCCCCACCATTCGCCGATACGAAGAACCATCTCGGCCGCCACCTCTTCACCGAAGATGGCAGGCCCGCCACCGGACCTCGGCCCGCCACTGTTTGCAGAGTCACCCTAGTCTCCTACTGATCGGAGGCCTTGTAGCAGGAGAAGAACTCCTCCACTGTCATCGTCGTCCCTCCGGTAGCTTGCTGCCAGGCACTCGCGCAGGCCACTACTATCTTCTAGGCGTTTGGCATCAGCTGCCCTAGCGCCACTCCTAACTTGTTTAGCATATCCACCACTATTTGGGGGAGAGGTAACCTCAAATCGCCTCGCAGCGCTTCCTCGTAAAGGCTGAATTCGTCCGGCCGCACATCCGACGCATTCTCCTTGGATGTGGGCAGCCTCAACCCTATTTCCAAGGGAATTTGGTACTTCCTCCTTATTCCGTCCAACTCCTCTGCTGTAAGTGTGGATCTGTCTGGCTTGGTGTGCCAATGATCCGGCTCCGCTTGACTAATGGGCCTCACGACCGCGATCATTGGCATAGGGTGAGCCCGCACCACCTGACTAACTACCCTCCCCTCCCGTCGCTCCACCCGATACTGTTCCGCCAACTCCACCGCATCGTCATCACCTAACGAATTAATCCTTGCGGCGGGCACTTCCTCTTGGGCCATTTCTCCTACGTGTCTGCGTATTGATTCGAACGCGGCCACAAGGAAGTTCACAAAGTGTTGTAGAGGTGTATCACTGGAAACAAATGAGTTTACTTCTGGGACGTGTTGGTTTTTCACAAGAAGATAGGTAAAGCGGACAACCCCAAACGCCCACGGTTTGCCTATATTCCAAGGGTCAAGGTTAAATTTCGCCAGTTTGAAATATTTTGAAAAACTCCCGCCCTTGCCTTTTCACTGCCCTATATCACCCTGTCCATTCACTTCTTACTAATGCGTCACCTCCCCTATTCAAGGATTCTGCCACGTGTACGACTATGATCCCATTCCCTGTCTATTTCACTTCACTTCACCACGTGCCCCGCTGCTCCTCGAGCCCCGCGTGCCGCCACTGTCACGACCCGAACCCGAACCCGTCCCCAAGGGTTAAGGACATAATCGGCCAGTAATAATGAGATTACCTATGGCCTCAAACCGATCCAAACGTATTTTAACAGAGTTAATGGGGGCCAAACGGAAGCAATTTAAAACTTTGTCCATAGAGCTGTGCTTACATGGCACATCATAACAAACCACACATATGCACATTAATAACTCACATCAAAATATGTACTACACAAAGCTCTGTACATACAGGATCATATAGGTCTACGTCAGCCGAATAAAACTATATACAACATGTTCAAAGACTTCGCCTATATGACAAAATAAAACAAAACGACAAAAAGGCGAAGACGGGTCTTGTGTATGAGACGCGAGGGCTGACTCTTCAAAGCTGTTGTTGTTCCTCACAAACTTCACTGGGGCTGGGTTTGGACTTCTCTTGGCTCACCTACAAATACATGAATGAGCGTGAGCGATAGCCCAGTGAATAATATCAATTAAAGAAGCTATACAGACGATATGTAGAACAACATGCTCCAAACGGCCTTAGGCCCAATTCATTTATTACTATTTAACATATATATACACAATTTAGGTTAAGTAACTGAGGTACCAAACAAACTGGCCTTTGGCCCATTCGAACTTTCATTTGTATCAAAACGGCCTTCGGCCCATTCAGATGACAAACTGGCCTTTGGTCCATTCATTTGTTTATGTCGAAACGGCCTCCGGCCCATTTATCCATGTCAAAACGGCCTCTGGCCCATTCATTCATGTCAAAACGGCCTCTGGCCCATTCATTCTTGTCAAAACGGCCTCTGACCCATTCATTCTTGTCAAAACGGCCTCTGGCCCATTCATTCTTGTCAAAACGGCCTCTGACCCATTCATTTATGTCAAAACGGCCTCTGACCCATTCATTTATTCATATCAAACATTTGTCCATAATTCAAACTGGCAAACTCATAAGGCTTATAAGGAAATAAGCAATTGGACAATGACAAGTTTCAAATATCGATATTACTCACAGTGATCGATTGGTTGGTTTGCCCTGGAACTCGACCCTACACATTCCATGAACACAAAAGTGTCACAAACAATTCGATCCGTTCTAAATTCACATTTTCCTCTTTAGGCTTCATTCTTATCTCTTTAACTCAATTACAATGCTCAATGCATGCCTAAGAATATTTAGAAGTGAAAGAGGACGGAAAACGAAACTCAAAATGCATTTTCAAAATTTCAGAAAATAGGGTCCCCGCTCGAGCATGGACTTCCCCGCTCGAGCGGACCCAAGAGGCCTGCAAAAGTACTGGCTATGTCAAAATTACGCTCAAGCGTGCATTCTGGCTCTCGAGCGGAAGGCCTCTCTACATGGCTCCCCGCTCGAGCGTGAACTTCCCCGCTCGAGCGGGAGTCATGTCTGCAAAAAAATGCAAAAATGCTGGGAGCCTGTATTTCACGCTTGAGCGGCAGTTTCTCCGCTCGAGCGGACACCAAGATTTCTGGGTTTTCAACTATGTTCTTGAGCTTCAACTTGACATTCCATCCAACATTTCTTGCATGCAATAGTTCAAACTTCAAATACACTTGTACTAACATAGTATAAACCCCAAATTACAACACAATGAAGCTCAATTTCATGAATCAAACACATGCACGTCCCAAATTGATTCAAACTCATCACCAACACACTAAATTCAAACATTCAAGGTTCATACTTCCATGATTTTCACTTGCATGTGGAATATACACGATATCCTCAACTTAATTGGTGAAGAGGTGATCAAATATATGGACTTAAGCCAAAAATTCAACATGGATCATACACATTGAGCTCAAATAGGAAATTCATAGTAATTTCCTACATGCATGCATCTATTGGCTTTCAATTCAACAAATACAACACAATTTCCTTATAATTAAACCAATTCATGTTCTTGACCATTAATCAAATTTGAATTCACAATTTACAACATTAAACTTATGAATTCACTTACCTAGAGGCTCAATTTTCCCAATCTATGGTTAATTCTTGAGTTAGACTTCAAATTTCCAAGCCTTCAAGATCAAACTTCAATTGTGAGCTCTCCCTCTCTCTCTAAGCCGACCCTCCCCCCTTTTCTTAGAGTTAAATCAGCCAAGTTGATTAAAGAGAGAGCTTGAGTGTATATGGCCTTTTATGTATAAGTCCACTAACCAATATAACCAATATTTAAATAATTTGAGCACTACGCCAACATTTTAATCTAATTAATTTGATCTGAATAAATTTTCAATTTTCACTGTAGGCTCTAAAAATTATGTCAATCACCATGGCACCGTCAATTTCGGTTTCTGTGGCCGGTAGGGCCTTCAATTCAATTTCCAAAGCAGACAATCAAATAGACATTCCTACGGTGAACAGGTAGAGATTCAAAACCACATATTTCCACATAATGGCATACAAAACCATATTAAACACATAATCGTGCTCATATTAAGGACTAATTAACATATTGCGGAACAGGGATATCACAGTCACTTTCCCTTCTCACTTGGCCACCCTTCGCGGTCGGCCCTCCTCACGGCCGGTCTCTCCGCTCGGCCACCTTTCGTGGTCGGCCCCTCTCGCGGTCGGTCTCTCCGCTCGGCCACCCTTCGCGGTCGTCCCTCCTTACGGTCGGTCTCTTCGCTCAGCCACCCTTCGCGGTCGGCCATCCTCACGATCAGTCTTCCCGCTCGGCCACCCTTCGCGGTCGGCCATCATCGCGGTCGGTTCCTCCAGTCGGCCATCCTTCGCGGTTGGCCCTCCTTACGGTCGGTCCCTCCACTCGGTCACCCTTCGCGGTCGGTCCTCCTCACGGTCGATCCCCCCACTCAGCCACCCTTTGCGGTCGGCCCACCTCCCGATCGGTCCTCTCTCCGTCGATATCTCACAACCCCTGTTTTCTTCCTTATTCCCTTCGCTGGGCTAAAGCGGTACTTCGGAATGGGGGACTATTGACATGGGTAAGCCCATAAAGGATATGACCCACCACTTAAGGCCCAATCTATGATTCAAATACTAAAGCCCAACATCCCTAAAACCTAACGTTTCACCAAGCACCAATGACATCTAAACACTTGGCAAGTAAAGAGCCAGCCGCATCAGCAGACAAAGGTTCTGTAGAGTTATTGCACCACACATCAGCCATTAATGAGCTTCCCTACAGCATTTATTATGATAACCCTTCACGTCGGAACAGAACAGCCTCACCATGAACAAGGCAAGCTAGAACATAGACTTTCGGCCAACGTGACAGCCCGAAGTGGACAAGGAAATGATGAGCAGAGGATATAAGCAGGCTCCTACGACGAAGAAAAGGTTAAGTTTTCTATATCCATCCCTCTCGCCCCTCTAACTTGTTCGTCGGAGGGTTCGCTGGGGGACTCCCCGTTCCCCGTTGAACTCCTTTGCAGGTTTTTCGGTGGGCCCAACAATCGGATAACGGCTTGAGAAGCCTGGACCAGTCTGACCCGCTCCATCTGTGGCTAGCAGCATCATTAAAAAGTAATATAGCTCTCGCTAAATAAATCAATCACATTTAAAAATAAAAAAAATATCATTCCAAATCCACCCAATCTTCAATCTACTTCAAGATCTTTAAATCGCTTTTGAGTAAAACTAATGCATAGCAACGTGTTGAAGAAACAATTGTGCAATAAGAAAATTATGAATAAACAATAGAAAGAATTTTTCTCTAAAATTTTAATAGTCACTAATCGAAAGCTTCATAGTCAGGAGCTTACCACGAAATTTGTAATTGTAGAGAAACCCCACCTATACTAGAAAACAATAGTAATAGACAATACTTGCTAATCAATCTAAAATAAAGAAAAAAATACCAAAAAATGACAATTGACTTTAGATAACCCAAAAGTATTGATGCGCACTTCATTGAAAGTTCCAATGCAATAACAGTTCCCAACCTCTCTATGTAGACAAGAGATGTGGATTCTCATTGTTTGTTATTCTCTAGTCAGGACAGTGAGAAGATGCTAACTCTGTTTAAAACTTCTCCTGGGTGGGGTTCAGTTTCCTGCATCAAGCCCAACTGCCTACTTCAAATTTCAGATGTGTATCGGCGGACCAATTCACAGCATATGCAGCCGATTCGGTTCCTATAGTTTTCTTTTTCCTTGCTGATAATGACTTTTCAATAATTCAATGTTTGCCTCAACCAATTCTTGATACCTATTGCTCCGTTCTCTGGATACAAATATTGATTCATCTCCCCATATCAATATTTAAACATTAACTTAGGGTGGTTCTAAGCATGATGGAAAATAAATGTGCTCAAATTATCTGCACTCTTGTAAACGATGGTAAATTTGAAATATCACTAATCAACAAAGATTACATTGATCATTTAACGCCTTCTGATCTGAGAAGGCATATATATAGTTCATACACTTGAGAGAGAACCTAGACATTTAAGAGAAAGACAGAAAACAACAAAATTGTACCGAGCAATATTCAAAGCCCAAATAAATCACGCATATTAAAAGTGACCATTCTTAGGGGATATCTTCAGTGACAAGTACTTTACTATATTCCATGCTTGCTTGCAATTCAATCTCTTCACCATGTGTTTTCTTGCACTGAAAATATAAGACCGTGTAGGTCAAGTAGTGAAACATTGTCACCAGGCCAGAAAAAACTGTCAGAAAAAACCCGATTATCATCTGGGTCGATAATGATTTTGGATCTCTGATCATCCTAGAACACTGAACTACAACAATCGATGCTAGCAACACAAAAATGTTTAGAGCAAATCCGTGTAGCCTCTTCCCCTTGATAAGTCCTCCAGCTTTTCCTAGTGCTCCAATTCCATAACAATTCTCTTCAAGCACCGAAATCACCAACGCCAAAACCCAAACAACCGATAAGTATGTCCAGAAAATCAAGGCAACAATACCAAATGAGATGGAGATGGCTTTTAAGGTGAAAGGATGATCACAAAAAACCACAAGAGGAATTAGTAAAACCAATGCAAAGAAAATGTAACCGTAGAGATAAATAGTGATGTGAAATGAAGTGATGAATGGTCTTATACACGACCTTGTCAACCTTGACAGAAAATCATTGAAAGACAAGGCCTTATCCTGGTATGCTATGGCTGATACTAAAATTGTTGATACCATAGAGAAAAGAGAGATGATCAAGGAAGCGAGCAAGATAGCCGATTCAATTCCTATGATGGTTCGTACATCTATTTTGACACCAAGAAGCAAATCAGCAAAACCGGGGCTCCCGGGGCCTGCAAGAAGTAAAAGGGTTTCCTTGGAAAGCAAATCGTGGATCACCGGTTTGGTGGAGAAGATGTTGGTAAATAAGAGAAGAGAGTTGAGGAGGATGGAGACTGTGGTTATGGTGGCCATGAACTGCCCATTTTTGGCTAGGACTTTGATGGATTCCCTCAGAATTACCACAAAACTAGAAAACTCATACAAACCCATTGCAGTGTCCAAGATCAGTGATCTACACAAGCTCTTTGTCCCAAGAGAAGGGCCAGTGGTGTTTAAATATTGGTTGTCATTTTGGTTTGAATTGGTCCTTTCTATGGTGAAAGCTGGTTAATTTATTGTATTGTCCTCAGGTTTGAATTGTAGACTAAGCTCTTAGAGTTGTGTTTGTTTGCTCTAAGAGAAGGGTCAATCGTGTTTAAATATTGGTTGTGTCATTGGTTTGAATTGGTCCTTTCTATGGTGCAAGCTGGTTGGTTTATTATAATGACCTCAGGTTTTAATTGTAGACTATTCACTATGAGGTTGACAAAAATGATAATAACACAAATAAATTACAAAATGGGACACACACGTCTCTGAAGCCCACACACTTTGGGACTCACAAACACTGAAATGTCTGTATTCGGTTCTGTGATTTATTTTGTGTTAGTAGCACTGTTATGTGATAAATTAATAAAACCACTATCATATATAGATAGGTCAATAACCCGAAGTGGATTTTAAAAGTACTAGTGAATAAAAAGAATATGGGTTAGGAAAATGGATGGTAGCTCGAAATCTCGAATGGCTTGAAATTAAAACGTCGTCGTTTTGATTTCGATTTTTTTTTTTTTTGTCGCTTTTATCTGTGAAACGCAAGAAGAAAGGGAGAAACAGAGGGAAGAAAGGGAGAAACAGAGAGAGGAGAGAAGAAAGAGAGAGAAAGGGAGAAAGGCGACTGAAGGTAAAGGATCTTCCTCTTCCACGATCTGATCTTCCTCTTCCACGATCTTCCTCTTCCACTCCGCCCTTGCCATCACCGGCAGATCTGTTTTTTTTTTTTTTTTTTTTTTTTTTTTTTTTTTTGCTGGGTCTGAAGATGAAAGAAAAAAAAATAAAATTTGTTGATGAAGATGTGTTCATGAAGAGGTTGTTCTTGATTTTTTTTTATAAAATTTTTTATTCTAGTAGATCTAGATCTGAAGGTAAAGGAAAAAAAAAAAATGAAGAAGACAAAAAAAAAAATGAAGAAGGTAGATCCAGATTTCACAGATAAAGTCTATATCAGCAAACCGAAATCGAAGGTAGATCTCGATTTTTCAAGGAAGACGACTTAAAGTCTTTCGATTTCACAGATGTTTAAGTCTTTCAATTTCGATTTCGATCTGTGAAATCTAACAATATGTTTAAGTCTTTCGATTTCGATCCACATTTCACAGAGAAAATCTAAACAAGATAGATGTTTAAGTCTTCTTCTTAAACAAAATTTTTGATTTCGATTTCTGTTTTCTCAATAGATTTTTTTTTATTTTAATTTTTTAATTTCTTCCTCCTCCTCTTCTTCCTTCTCTTTGGCCTTTCTTCTTCTCCTCTCTGTCTGAGTCGGAAGGATGAGAAAAAAAAAAAAAAAAAAAAAATCGAAATCAAAACGACGTCATTTTGATATTTCGGGCCACTCAAGCCACGGAAAATTCGAGCTACGAATCGGAGCTGTATAGGTTACTAGAACATGCTTGCTACAAATTCCAAGAAATATAAACACTATTAAGTACACATAGATTGTTCACTTTCACCAAGAATTTCAGTGATAACCAAACACAGCATTTTGTGTAGTTACAGTGGGGTTCTAACTTCTAGTTCTAACTATTCTGGAAAAAAAGTGAGCTCAATTTATCTGCACTTTTGCTTGAAATTCAATGTGTAATGACAATGTTGTTTTGCTTTCCCGATAGTAAAAAAAGTATACAGATTGATACCTCTCAAATGAGATTATAATTTTATTTACTAAGCTCAACTGATAATGTGTGTGAACAAAACTCATATTGTAATTAGTTAAAACTGTAAGAATCTTCATTTTAAATGAGATTTATCAAACTTTAAAATTGAGTCAACACATTATTTTAACCAATAACAAAATATGTTTTGTTTATACACATACAAAATGTGTGAATTTCCTCAAATAGTTCCATATATACTTTTTCAATGATGAAGGCTGTTTTGCCAATAAGTGAATCACAGTTAAATTCTTTTCTAGAGTAGGAACGATTTTCCTGGTTCTTGGAGAAAATGGAAAAAATAAAAAACGATGGTTATTTTTACGAGTAAGCAAAATATATTTGACCAAGCCATTCAAACTGACAATTTTGTTCTGGCAAGGAGTTTCTGATAGTTCCAAACTCTATTCTTTTGGTCAAAACCGCGAAATAACAATTTGAAAACTATATTACCCAAAAAGCTTGGGATCGGACTGACAAGACCCGATCGGATCCGATTAAAATGTTTGCCCGAATCCAAATCCGTATCCGATTGTCCACATCCGCTAATGACCCATCCGAATCCGATCCAATTTATACAGATATCTGTACCACAAATCCGATCCCTTTTTTCTGGAAGAAAGAACTGAGTTTGATGCAACAACGATTTTTTTTTTCTTCCTCTCAAATTAATAGCCATAAACAATATCCAAATGGGTTTCTGATCTAAATTAGTGGTGGGTTGTCAGCAAATTCCAATGAAAATCAAGAAAGGATTAGAATTCCAACCTCAAAATCAACAAAGTTGAAACTATATTCAGCTTATTTACAGCTTCAGAACTCTCTTCGAAAATCTCATATAAAAGATACTACATAGCAAAAAAATAAAAACAGGAAACAGAAGCCACTCTGTTGATGTCAATTCGAATTTCAATCCCAAATCTCGCTTTGATCCCTACAATCTAGAGGCTTGATAATCAATCTTCAACGCTGACGGAGGCTCGATAATCAAACTTCACTGTTTGAAACACTATGACGCACTCCAGATCTAAGATTGTTGCGCAACAGAGAGTGAGGAAGACGAGATTACGTAATGCAGTTTCATGGCCGACCGCGAAAGAGAAATCGCAGATTGAGAATGGTGCAGAAATCTGAGAGATTGAGAGAGATAGCGTTTACATCTCGCTTGGGAAGAAAAAGTACGGCTGGGTCGATTTTTTTTTTTTTTTTTGTTTATTTCAATTTTTAACTTAATTTAAGTTAAAAGTTTGTGTTTGCTGCAATTAGTTAACCAACTGATAGTGCGCAACTGGTGTGGAGGAGTTAAATGACTTAAAAGCCCCTTCCAAATTTCACTATTTACGAAACTGCTACTATATATACTCTTTGATTTCTCTTGCGCTAAATACTCTCGCCTTTTACACTCTTCTCCTCTCCATTCTGGCGATCGAGAAGAACAATCGTCGACTTCTCTGATCGCAGCAAATCGTGCTTGTAGAACAGTCGTCTACCTTTCTAAGAGCAGTCGTCCTCCTATTTTCCGTTCATCTGTACCGAAAATGTAAGATTTTATGACTTATATGTATGTATGTATGGACATCGATTAGGGTTTTGTTTTTGGTTATGTGAAATGGTGTGCCAGTTGTGTGTGAGATTTCTCTTCTCGCTGACTCTCTCTCTCTCTCTCTCTCTCTCTCTCTCTCTCTTTCCATTCTCTCTCTGATTACGGTGAAATGTCCCTCTTCATCACTCTGTAATTAGGGTTGAAAACTCTTCTCTCTCTTCTTTACTCTCTAATTAGGGTTGAAAACCCTCTTTTTACTGTGATTTGTTATTTATTTATTTAATACTTACATGTTTTTCAATTTTAAATGCATAAATTTGGTACTGGAGTAGGTGAAATTTGAGTTCAAAGTTGCATTCATTTCATGAGCTTCGTTAATGTGCATTTGATTATAAGAAAAATAAATTGTAGGGTTTCTGCATCCATAATTTTTGTTGTCTCTCCCTTTGTCTCTCTCTCTCTCTCTCTCTTTCCCTTCTCTCTCTGATTTTGGGTGATTTCTTCCATGTGTAAAGCAATGTTACCTTGGTATTAGGTTGGGTTGCAAAGTGACTAGTGTCTAGGTGTCAAGTAAGCCTTTGAAATATAGATCTCATGGAATTGTGCCGCTGAGCAATACCAAATTAAATATTAATAATTGTTTTTCCGTTTTAAGATTATAGTGGATTTTGAATGTGAGTGCTTAATGTGTTTGTGAAACCAAAAATCAGTCTTCATATTTAACTGCTTAATTGTGTTTGTTATTTGATTGTTACTTTCATCAGAGAAATGAATCGATTGAAACAAACCTGCATTGCAAAACCCAGAAGTGATTATCCTTGAAAAGTCTCTCCGTTTCAAAGTAATTTGGGTAGTTTTGCAGGGTGGGAAAGAATTTGAAAAAAAGAAGCGGAAAGAGAGGAGACAAGTTGGACCAGAGAAGAGTAGAGAAGAGAGAAGAGTAGAGAATGAGAATGTATTTGCTTGAGAAATTTTTTTTTTTTTTTTTTTTTATTATTATCAAAAGATTACTGTTTGCTTTTGTGGTTGAGCAATAACAATTAATTAACATAAGGCTGCGTTTACTTGAAGATAATTTAGACAAGAATTGTAACCTTGGTTTTGAGATGTTAATCTGATTAGCATGTTTAAATATTACCTTATTGGTGTTTTAGGATAAAAATATGTTATGTTGTGTTCATGTTATTAGTGTTATTTGGTCTTATTTAGAATATAATTTTGATATCCTTAATGCTTTAAAGTTTCTACTTAAAATGATATGTGTTTTAGTTTTGATTGTTTTAAACGAAAATTTGTCTGTATTATTCTAAATTAGATTTTATTATTTTGATTAAAGAGAATATCAATGGTTGTTTAAATAGAAAGGAATGAAAAATGATACCATGCTGTGATTACTCAATATTGCCACTGCTGTAGAAGTTGCTTTGGTTGTGTGTGAAAGGGCATTAACATGTGTGAATCTATCCACAAAGACCTGTATTTCTTGTGCCAACTTTGGACAAGTCATGTTGCTGGTTAATCTATGTGTAACAATTTACAATTGTTTTTTTTTTTTTTGGTCATATTAATATAAATTTTGAAGTTTACACCTTTAGTTGCAATACATCATTTGGACATGGACTTGATTGCAGATATATGAAATGGTGTCAAAAGAAATTGCGGCAAACGAATTGTCAATATGTTACAAACATTTTATTCAATCAATACTTCTTGGGTGCAATGTATTTACAATTAACTTCCCAATCAATTTTAGGGGATTTGGATTCAATTCTTCCTAATTAATGTAGAGGCATATCATTCTCTAGTAACTATTATTCTAATGCTGAGACCTTCGACTTGAGGTATGAGGCTTTGAAATGTGATTGTGGGCTAAGAGCTACCATAAGGGTTACCGAGTTTGACAAGCCATCTAAAGGGAGACTATATTTCATTTGTAAGAAAAGAAATTGTCAATTTTGGAGGTGGTGTACCCCAAAATTTGTGACGATCGTAGAGAGGCTGAGGAACGAGAGAATGCTTGATCAAAATCAAAATATGGAGACTATAAGACTAAAAGTGAAGAACCAAATGCTTGAGCAATCCAATGCTTTCATGAAGCAGCTTGTTGTGGGTATGCTCACAATTTGTATTGTTATGTCAGTTACATTACTCTTCAAATGATGATAGGTGCCGTTTAGAGATACCTGGTGTTTTTGTGCTAATGTAGTTTACCATGAACTATTGTACTAAGCTTTGTACCCAATGAATGTTGATATGTTTGACGTAGTTTCCATGTATGATTATTTTGTACTAATCTAGCTATTGTAATGCAAGCAACGATGAATGAGTTTGTTTTAAAGAATTTTTTTCTTTCATAGAATGAGTCACTACAACAAAAAAGGCCTTTGGTGACAGACTGATTTTGTCTCCAAACATCAAAATTTCGTCACTAAAGTGATCTGTGACGAAAAAAATTTGTCACCACGTTCGTGGCCTATACGTCGTCACAAAAAGTACCTGGTGACGAAAAAGAGTTTCGTCACCTATTTCTCATTTTTGGCGACGAAATGTTTCGTCTCCAAATGTTGAATTTTTCGTCCTCTAAAACACCAATTTCGTCACCAAAACTAAATAATATTTTATTTTAATTGTTTTTTGCGACGAAATATTTCGTCACCAAATATATTTTAGTGACGAAAGTTTTCCTCACCAATGATATGGATTAAGGTGACAAAAAAATTCGTCACTAAAATGAGCAAAAAAGAAAATTATTCAATGACAAAACATTTTGTCACAAAATATTTCAATTTAGCGACGAAATATTCAGCAAATGTGACGAAATTATTTGTTTTGTACTATATCATTAGTGACAAAATTATTCGTCATGTTTTTTGAAAACTAATAGTGACATTTTTTATTTCGTCACTAATAAAAATTAAAAATTTTGAAAATGAGGGTACTATTTTCTTCCGAAATTTTTTCTTTTCAGTAACAATTCCCTGCGCATTTTAATAATCTGTTCAATAAAATATCTATTACAAATCAATACAAAAATCTGTTCATGTTCATAAACATCACAATCGAATTTTAGCACTATCCACAAAAATGCAATATGAACTGCATGCGGATTATAAACATGTCTCCTAATATCCACAAAAAATGTCTACTAATATCCACAAAAATATAATATCAACCGTATGCAGATTACCAAACATATATCTTAATATCCAACAAAAAACATATCTACTAATATCAACAAAAATAAAATATCAAGGGCGGATTACCAAACATGCCCCGTAATACCAACAAAAATATAAAATTTACAATACAACCAAAATACATGTAAGGTAATATGAACAAAAACACAAAATGAGCTACCATCTACCCTCCAAATTACCAAACACGTCTATATCAAATCTCGAATCTGCAAAAAAATGAAACACAAAAAAAGAAAAGAAAAACGCCAGTTAGACAATTATTATCTTATCCATAATATATACAATTTAACATGCATTTTTGGACTTAGTTTTCAAACCGGGAGTCCCGTGCTAGTTCCGTAAGTTTCCACAATTCACATTGGTCCATCCCGAGGTGTTTGAGGTGTTTCCCGGGCCGTCTCGTGGCTATTGCACGATTTTGGCCCCCGTAGGCCTATTTTCAAGCTTAAGTGTGAAAAAGTGCATTTCTGGACTTAGTTTTCAAACCGGGAGTCCCGTGCTAGTTCCTTAAGTTTCAACAACTCACATTGGTCCATCCCGAGGTGTTTGAGGTGTTCCCCGGGCCGTCTCGTGGCTGTTGCATGATTTTGGCCCCCAAAGGCCTATTTTCAAGCTTAAGTGTGGAAAAGTCCATTTTTAGACTTAGTTTTCAAACCGGGAGTCCCGTGCTAGTTCCGTAAGTTTCCACAACTCACATTGGTCCGTCCCGAGGTGTTTGAGCTGTTCCCCGGCCGTGTCGTGGCTGTTGCACGATTTTGGCCCCTGAAGGCCTATTTTCAAGCTTAAGTGTGAAAAAGTGCATTTTTGGACTTAGTTTTCAAACGGGGAGTCCCGTGCTAGTTCCGTAAGTTTCCACAGCTCACATTGGTCCATCCCGAGGTGTTTGAGGTGTTTCCCGGGCCATCTCCTGGCTATTGCACGATTTTGGGCCCCCGAAGGCCTATTTTCAAGCTTAAGTGTCAAAAAGTACATTTTTGGACTTAGTTTTCAAACCGGGAGTCCCGTGCTAGTTCCGTAAGTTTTCACAACTCACATTAGTCCGTCCCTGAGGTGTTTGAGCTGTTCCCCGGCCGTGTCGTGGCTGTTGCACGATTTTGGCCCCCAAAGGCCTATTTTCAAGCTTAAGTGTGGAAAAGTGCATTTTTGGACTTAGTTTTCAAACCGGGAGTCCCGTGCTAGTTCCGTAAGTTTCCACAACTCACATTGGTCCGTGCCGAGGTGTTTGAGGTGTTCCCCAAGCCGTCTCGGGGCTGTTGCACAATTTTGGCCCCCGAAAGCCTATTTTTGAAGCTTAAGTGTGGAAAAGTACATTTTTTGACTTAGTTTTCAAACCAGGAGTCCCGTGCTAGTTCCGTAAGTTTCCACAGCTCACATTGGTCCATCCCGAGGTGTTTGAGGTGTTCCCCGGGCCGTCTCGTGGCTGTTGCACGATTTTGGCCCCCGAAGGCCTATTTTCAAGCTTAAGTGTGGAAAAGTCCATTTTTAGACTTAGTTTTCAAACCGGGAGTCCCGTGCTAGTTCCGTAAGTTTTCACAACTCACATTAGTCCGTCCTGAGGTGTTTGAGCTGTTCCCCAGCCGTGTCGTGGCTGTTGCACGATTTTGGCCCCCAAAGGCCTATTTTCAAGCTTAAGTGTGGAAAAGTGCATTTTTGGACTTAGTTTTCAAACTGGGAGTCCCGTGCTAGTTCCGTAAGTTTCCACAACTCACATTGGTCCGTGCCGAGGTGTTTGAGGTGTTCCCTAAGCCGTCTCGAGGCTGTTGCACAATGTTGGCCCCCGACAGCCTATTTTTGAAGCTTAAGTGTGGAAAAGTACATTTTTTGACTTAGTTTTCAAACCGGGAGTCCTGTGCTAGTTCCGTAAGTTTCCACAACTCACATTAGTCCGTGCCGAGGTGTTTGAGGTGTTTCCCGGGCCTTCTCGTGGTTGTTGCATGATTTTGGCCCCCAAAGACCTATTTTCAAGCTTAAGTGTGAAAAAGTGCATTTTTTGACTTAGTTTTCAAACCGGGAGTCCCGTGCTAGTTCCGTAAGTTTTCACAACTCACATTGGTCCGTCCCAAGGTGTTTGAGGTGTTTCCCGGGCCGTCTCGTGGCTGTTGCGCGATTTTGGCCCCCAATGGTTTATTTTCAAGCTTAAGTGTGGAAATGTGCATTTTTGGACTTAGTTTTCAAACCGGGAGTCTCGTGCTAGTTCCGTAAGTTTTCACAACTCACATTGGTCTGTCCCGAGGTGTTTGAGGTGTTCCCCGGGCCGTCTCGTGGCTGTTGCACGATTTTGGGCCCCCGAAAACCTATTTTTGAAGCTTAAGTGTGGAAAAGTGCATTTTTGGACTTAGTTTTCAAAGCGGGAGTCCCGTGCTAGTTCCGTAAGTTTCCATAACTCACATTGGTCCCTCCCGAGGTTTTGAGGTGTTCCCTGGGCCGTCTCGTGGCTGTTGCACGTTTTTTCGACTAGTTCCATGCCTACATGTTGGAATAGTTTTCGACTTAGTTTTCGACTTAGTTTCATGCCTACATGTTGAATAGTGCAAATGTCAAAGTAGTTTCCTAATTGGGAGCCACGTTCATATTTCAGTGTTTGTGATGTTTCATGCCTACTCAGTAATTAAATTTCCGAGCACCTCTGTTAACAAAACCAATCCTATGTTTGCTAAGAAACCCACAATTATATAATATTCTGGTTATGAAAGCAAAAATCATCCCAGTAACAACTTGCAAGTTGAAAGCCTAGAGAACATATTAGCTAACCCTAAACTTTGCAACGCTGTTGAACTTTCAACAGAACAGAGGACACTGTAACATTCAAGCAATAGTCGTTTTTTCCAGTACTAATATAGTTTCAAATATTCTTTTCGTGCTATTTTTGATTCAATGGCAGTTGACTGTTTTATGGTATATATGATAAGTAAACATGGTAGTCAATAAAAGAGTTGAGGAACCATTTGAAACTATCCTAACAAGATTATCATCTACTTATGCAGGATCAATGATATAGCCATCTTGAACTCACCTGGTAAGTTTAACACTAAAGACATGTCACATCAATGGAATTTTCATCCCTGAATTCAAGCATCTACTGATCCTTCACTTCAAACCTAAAAGTAATCTGTACACCAAATTCATATTTATAAAATATTTAGAATATAGAGAGTATTGCACACAAAAAAAGAGTATAAGTTCTAATTCAACAAAAGAAAAAACTGAAAAATCAAGTACACAGAATCTCCTTGTGCAAAGGAGCATATGAAATGTAGAACTCCTAACTTGGAGGCCATTCCACCTCTGTTTTCTTATGGCACCTTGTAACAATGGCCATGCTAACTTGGCCATTGCCAAGTGGTCATTATTCCATAGACAAATTCTAGGGTCTACAGTTGAAACTGAAAGGAATATAATACCCTAAGGCTGTGTTCGGATCATAAATTTTGGTGGGGATTTGGAAAGGGAAAGGGAAAGGGAAAAAGTGTGTTAAATGTAGGTAAAATGTAACTATATTTCATTCATATTTCACTCTCCTATTCTGTTTCTTTTTCCAAATCACTACACAAATCCATGATCCAAACACAGCCTAAGAAAAATTACTTTGGTAAACAGGAAACTGAATTAGAAGCATATCTCTCAATCTCAAGTTTTAAAATTAAAATCTGCCAGAAGAAGTGATGCTGTAAAGCTACATAATATTCATTAGATTTGACTGCCATTGCTCCTCCATTGGAATAGAGAGAGGGAGGAATAACCAAACTTTCTAGCCAGATCAGCAATGACCCGTATCACCAGAAAATTTAGTTTACAACTGTCTTCAGAAAAAACCACAGGTTATTCATAATTCAGAGATGATTTGCAAGAAATGAAGAATGCATAAGAGGTCAGCCCCACAAACCACAACCAGTGAATCACAATGCAAATCATAATGGGGAAAAAACAGAAGTAGACTATAATGAATAATAAAGAATTGATATGGAGGGAAACTAAACAAAGTATAAAGGCATGCTCTTACCTACAATAGGCCAACATAGAAAGTGATTCACCATTAAGGTATGTCCTATGGCTAAAGACAAGTATTTCTATAGCAGGACATAGAAAGATTTACAACCATACTATTCTGAAATATAATGCCACTTTACTACCGTCAACTGCAACTTCACTTTAAACATAAAATGTGGGACTTCCTAATGATCTCTACTACAAGATTTGAGAGAGAGAGAGAGAATAGTTTTAGTTCATCCGTCTTGTTAACCAAGCCAGTGTTCCAAGCTACCACTGCCTGTTTTCATTTTCAGACCTCTTTAAGTGACAAGAGTTTATTGAAAGAAATAAGGAAAATGAACGAAGAAGATGCAACTCACTTTAAGAACTATGCTGAGGCTGGTTTACAAAATTGATATGCCATATGAGTAAGTTGATATGAAAGTCTTCTACAACTCTTTCCTTAAATGACCTCTACTATAATAGTATCACACATGAACAATAATAAATTCAGTTGGAAACTCTACCTGCAAGTTGAATCTTTTTCAAACAAAACTATGCATGAGGCTACAAATTACTAACTTATGAAATTATGTAACATTAAATCCATGATCTGTTCGGTTGCACTAAAGTGGGGGGGGGGAGGAAGGAGACACACTTGGGGTAGGAATGGTTTCTATGAGGATACGTGTGTTCTAGCAGCAATTAGAAAAGAAAGAGAAAGAAGGATCCATGGTGTCTTCACCATTTCTTCACCATTGAATGTAGCATAAGGTCAGATAAGTGCAGATATCTCAGTAATAGACTACTTCCTTGGGCATGACTCCACACACAGGCCAAAAGGAAATCAATTCAACAACCAAAATATTTACAATTAACAAAATCCCATATGACAGACCATGTTGCAAATTTCATTTATGAAACCTCACTGATCCCATTTCTTGAGAACATAGAAATGATTTTCCTAAACCCCTTCAAAAACAAAAACAAAAACAAAAAACACAAAGCAAAAACAAAAACAAAAACAAAAAACACAAAGCAAAAGCAAAAGCCAAAAAAAAAAACAAAAATAAAAACAAAAACAAAACGAGAGAGAGAGAGAGAGAGAGAGAGAGAGAGAGAGAGAGAGAGAGAGAGAGAGAAGGTTTCTGCATAAGGTCTGCAGAATAGTTCCTGTGCTACCTCCTAAAGATGAATAAGAAACAATAGGTTGTTGTGTCCTCTGTTCATTTGTTGACAGATTTCTTTCACTTTTCTTTTGATCTTGAGGTTCTTTGGACCATTTGTTGGGAAGGAAGGTGAAGCGCAGCATGGAACCTTTCTATGAGCCTTTCATTATCATTTTCATTAAGTTTCAGAAAAAGTTTCCTCTTACTGTGTCTTCTCATCAATCAACTAGAGCCTTAGAGGGTTAGCATATGGGTTAGCAATAGGATGAAAAAGAACATGATAATGTAGTAGATAACAGTTTGCTGCATTTTTTCTTTAAAAGTGTAGTATACATGAAAAGGGGATCTCATAATTCCTATGAAATGCCACAAAGAAGATGAGAGAGAACATAAAAGATGAAGCATTTGATATGATGATGTGCTCTAACATTGCTAGGCAAAAATCATAGCAGGATGTCTGCAATTGTACCAGAATAGATCATTCATGCCCTCTTTCTCAAATTTAACATTGTCTTAACTATTAAACTAGGACAAACAAATAACACATGCATGTAGCATCATTGAAATGACCATTTTCAAAATTGCCTGGTGAGATAAACACTTGACAAGTTAGCATCATTAAAAAAATGGTATATCAATATTGGTGAACTGCATTCCTTGAGTCCTTCCATGGTAAATTCTACTTGAAAATGCAAATGGGTACACTTAATTAGTACTAGAGTTAATGCACACACCAATCGGTTAACTAATTCCCACTTCTCTCTATTTGCAACAAAATAGGAGCTCAAGTTAAAAATTTTAGTTGATTACAAACCCAATAAAGCCCCTTACAGAAGCAATAATCCAAATAATTTAATTGAGACAATTGTATTTTGAGGAAAATTGAAAATTGACAAGACTTCAAAAGTGGGAAACACCAAAACATTATTCTCTGTTCAGAATAAAGCAAATTAGGATGCAAGAAAAATAGATGTTTTGTCCAGAAAAGTGATAATTAAAATGTTATAATACTCTCTCCATCTCATTTTATGTTTCCAACTTCCATTTTTTGAAAATTCATTTTAAGTGTCCTAGTTGAGAAATTTTATCCATTACTTCCTTATTTCAAACTATATTTAAATACAATTTCAATTACAAATTGACATTCTTACAATTAAACCATTCAAAATTTAAGGGATTTTTTTTTTAGCAAAGTCAACTAGGACAAATAAAATGGGACGGAGAGAGTATAAACCAGCAATCATCAATGTAACTAGAGATCACAACATCCACTTCAGTTAACACTTAAATTGTATAATTCCTTGTATTTCAAAAATGGGGTAACAAACCAATTTCTTTGCATTAATAATGTAGCAAAGTGATTAAATTTACTAGAAATTCAACAAACATGACACGTCGAAATGAAATATCTCATTAATTGCTATCAATATGTAATATCTACAATGAAAAAATTCATGTAAATGATCTCTTCTAAAACACATATATGATGAATACTAAGCATTAGACTTTACTGTGTGTAGAATCACCAACAATTCATTCACTTCAATGATTATATTGGGTAGAATATGAATATCATAATTAGAATACATAACACGTTAATCATTCTATTTTCTATATTTTTTTCCCAAATTAAAATCATTCAAGTTGTTCATAGAACCCTCTAAAGTAGAGAAGTTTTGGAGATGCTAGAAGTAACGAATGGAATGACTTTAATCTCAACTTAACAATGAATTCCATTATGCAAACATGTCCGAAGACAGAGTGAGGGTAGAGAATGAGAAACCCAGAGACCTGAACAGAGAGAGAGGGTAGAGAAAGAGAAAGAGAGACAACAAACTAACCTGGAACTCACGGTGGCGTTGTAGCTTGATGTCGGTGCAGGATGAACTCACGGTGTCGAGGACGAACCGTTCAGACTTCTGCAAACACAGAGAACATAAATTTGTTATAAAAATGTGAAGTTAAACAATCGAAATAATACCTTCAAAGAGCACCACATCACAGCAACTGAGTGATGCCAAAGTGTCTTGAGAATCGATTCACGTCCTTCATTAACAAACCTAAAAAGCACCTGTCAAAGAAGCAATCAATGAACCTAGAATGTAAGAAATTTGTTAACTGGTGTCCTTAACTATCATGTACACTAATACCTGTCATGTACATCAAATGTCCAAAGTGCTTCTATAACTTAAGTATAAGAAGATATGTTGCTAGTAAGTCCAGTTCACTCACAAATAATAAGTTGCGTCAGAGGTGGTCAAATGTACTAAAGCAGTGTTGTCCAAGCTTCTAAGAAAAACTACGGAGATTTGATAAGGATGGTCTAAACAGTCCTATATTATTTTAATGTTACCTTAACAACATATTTTCTTAACCACAGATTACCAATTCAAATTAAAACATACTGGAATATTTTTCTGAAGAAAATTATCATTGCTTCCACATAAAAACCAAACCAGCCTCTTCACGTATACATGTATATATCCATCATAGAAGTACCAACAAATAATCAATAAACTCCAAAGAAAGGAACTTTATAACCAAAAAATAGATTTGATCTAATCTTTCCTTATTGAATCTAGCATGACTCAACTTAATTACGAAAGTCAAACTAAAATTCTCATCACCATAAAATAGCTTCCATGCATGATTTTATGAAGGACTGAATATCAGTTTCCTTATGGTAAATTTCACTATTCTGGCCAGCATGCAGAATGTCAATTGTAAGCAATGTTTCTCACCTCACACTCATAGGAAAATGTATTCAAATACGAATTATAATTATGACATGGACTCCAACATGTTGCACTCAAGTAAGAACCATTTCTAAGTTGCAAAATAAATGATTTGAAAACACACATGTAGCTAAGACAGATCCAACGAGCAAGTGTGGGTGCTTCTGGAGGGACTGGGGGTGGCCGCAAACCAACATCAGAAATAAAACGAGAAGGGTAGAGTGCCAATGCCACCCTCTGAACAGATGCTATGAGTGAATATAAAGGTCGGAAAGGTGTCCTCAAAGTCGAAGACCAAATGGAGTCTAGAGAAACTAAGAAATGGATAAAATTAAAAATTAAAAATCCTAGATAAAAAGCAGAGTATACGGGTGTAGTGAATACCTTCACGAGTAATCAATGGTCCAAGAGAGCCCGACGAGCATGCAAACTCAACCACCACAACCATGGATGAGAGGACAACGATCAAGATAACTAGTTAGTTGTGCAAGGTCATCAAAGTTACGGAAAAGAACATATGATTTAAATTTCTCGAATACTAGATGTCGATAAATGTGTACAGAATTTGAACCACCATAAAAAGGTATTTGGCTGTCCATCATATTAACAATCATTCAGCCTCACAATAGTAAAACCAAGCAACACCAGTAACAAACCAGCCTCACCAAACTTGGCATATGGAGACCAACCAGTTGCATTCCCATTTTCTACATAAAACCAAGCAACACCAACAACAACAAAGATAACCACCAAGCCTCACAGTAGCTAATCAATTAAACCACAACCTCAAATCAAAGCATACCAGCATACCACAACCTCAAAACAGAGTAGGAACAAATCGCATTCAACAATTTACCGAATTGGAAATCGAAAAAAAATGAGGGAAATCGCATACAAATCTTTATTCACAAAAAGTGTACATATATATATATATAGAAAAGAAGATACCTGGTGTGAAATGCATGGAGAAGAGCGCTTCCGGTGGTGCCGCATCAGTGAAGCAAAACGAACGGAGAAGAGGGCTTTCAGTGGTGCGATTCAAATGAAGAGAGAGGGCTTCCGGTGGTGCGATTCGGAGAGAGAGAGAGGGTTTTCGGCAGTGCTCGTGTGCATGTGAGAGGGCAAGAAAGAGACCGGTGAGAGGGTTTCACGAGCTCAGACCAGAGAAAGAGAGAGAGAGAGAGAGAGAGAGAGAGAGAGAGAGAGAGAGAGAGAGAGAGAGAGAGAGACTGGGTGAGAGAGAGAAATAGCGCGAGAGAGAAGAGGGATTTGGGAAGACAAAATGGCGTCGTTTTGTCTCCTTGAATTTTAGGTGACCAAAATAAGTTTGTCTCTAAAAATTTTTATAATAGCGACGAAACTTTTCGTCTCTAATATGGGCGCCAAAATTTTCCACCAAATTTCTAAGGGCGGGAATTTGTTTTGTGACGAAAAATAAAATTTAGCGACAAAATTTTTTTTCGTCACCTATTATTTTATTTATTTTATGCATTTGGTGACGAAATTTTGTTTTCATCTCTAAAAATAGTATAATTAGAGACAAAATCTTATTTTCATCACTAAAACATGTATATTTGGAGACGAAATATTTTTTCGTCATGAGTTTTTGTCACCATAGACCTTTTTTGTTGTAGTGAGTACTCAAGAGGAAACACATTTTGAAAATAAGAAGAACACATGAAAATCAAGTCAAGTACCATCCGTTAAAGCTCACTGGGATGCAAAATCAAATGAAATTTTTATTAAGCTTTGTGTTAAGCAAGTGAAGGTTGGACACAGACCTGGTACACACTTAGATAGGGTCGGGTGGGAAAATGTGATAACTAAGTTTAAAAGTATGACTGGAAAAACATACTAATGAATACAAATGAAAAATCATTGGGATGTGTAGCAAAAAGATTGGTTTTTATAGAATAATTTGTTAAGGGGTGAGACAGGCTTAGGCCGTGATACATTGATTGGAGCTATATTTGCATTTGATGAGTGGTGGACCAAGAAATTGAAGGTAAGTGAATTGCTTAATGTACATATTCTGTTTGTTTTTTGTTTTAACAGACTAAATTTTGTTACTTGAAATTGTTAAATTTTCCTTATTAATTGTTGCAGAGGTATCTTGATGTTGCTAAATTTTGGCGTATGCTGTTGCAATTCACCGAAGACTTAGACATACTATTCTCAGATGCAGCTGCTATAGGAGAATGGGCATACACCCCTCGCTCAGGGGTTATGCCTCACACTGATGAGACTCTGGAGGAATTTTATACCCCACATGATGCTGATTTGGAGGATGATGCTGATTTGGAGGTGGTTCATCCTTCAGATTTAAACAAAAAACGTCCATCAAACACTGATGGTTCATCAACCAAGAGTAAGACAAAGAAGAAATTTATTGGTGCAACTCTACTTAACAAGACACTTGATCGTATAGTAAATGTGGTTGAGTCATCTTTAACAACTTCAACACAAACCTCATCAAGATATCTTTCAATTGCAGAATGTTTGGTGAAGTTGGAAAGCATCCCTGGTGTGTCCCCTGATGATAAGCTGTATGTATGGGCTGCCGAATTGTTCTTAAGAGACAAGCGTCGTGAGTGCTTCATGAGTCTTTCTCCGGATGAAGTTCGGCTAAGGTTTCTGAAGTTAGAGATTGAGATGAAGAAGACCACCACAGGTTATCGCGGCTAATTGTTTCTGTAGTTGGATGTTGGTGAATTTCCTAATTATTTCATGTTAAAGACCTTTATTAAGACTTTTATTATTAATTGTGGACTGTTGTGTTAGACTCATTATTTTTTTTCTTTTATTAATATTGAGTATGCTAGACTTTTATGTTGGACTCATTATTTGGACTTTTATTAATATTTTGTTAGACTTTTATTATGTTGGACTTTGTTAGTTCAATGGTTGAATGGTTGGTAGGTAAATGTCATTTATTCTCAGATGTAATTTTTATTAGGTGGATGCCATTTGAATGGTAGGTGGCATTGACTTCAATATTGAATATGAGTGGTAGGTGTGACAACCCTCGCCACTGTTTACTGATATACCACTGATTAGTGCTAAACTGTGGTTAAGCATGTTAAGTAACTGATCTGTTTGAAATTCTGAACTGATTGATTGAATGTATTAGTTTAAATGCAAGTCTATCTGTTTGGCTGCTAAATGATCTGTTCATGTTTTAAGTTCGAACTGTAAATTGAAGGCCTTATCGGCGGCCGAATCTGAAATTGATTAGTGTTTTATGCTAAATAGAATTTATGTGATTTTATGGTAGATTTAATTTGAAATTGATTTGGAATGATTAAATTAGATTAAATAATGTTAAATTACATTAGTTGCATTATTTACCTTTTTGCTACATTAGTGGGCCACTTCTTAAGACCTCTTGAGACTTGAATTTGTATCATTTTGTTGCATCATTCTCCATCTTCTTGGACAAAACCGACTAGAGAGAGGGAGAGTTAGGAGAAAACTTGAGTTCATCAAATTTAGCTTGTTAACTAGAAGAAATAGAAGAGAGATTGCATAATTGAGCTTCTAGACTTGGAATCGAAGACATAAGGTAGGATATTCATCTTCTTGATTGTGAATTCTAGTTGTACCTTGCATGGTTAATGAGTCTTTAGTGATCTAAGTCTAGAATTGGCTCTAACATGTTGAGTTAAGGCTTAAATCATGCATGCATGTACATGTTCTAGCATTTTGAGGTTGTTTTCATGGAAATTGCTACATGCATGTCCATATCTTGATTATAGTTCATGAATTCATCATGTTGTTGAAAGTTTAGACTCATTTGATCATGTATTGGAAGCTTTGATTTTAATTGAACACATGCATGTCTTATGTTCATCATGTTCTTGAAGTTTATTTGAAATTGTGTTTAATTGACTCACCTTTGGGCTTTGATTTTTGCAAATTGATCTTTGAAACATGACATGTTATGAGTTTTAAAGTGTTTTCCAGAAAATTGGCCCAATGGAATCGAATTTGATGCTTTAAATGTTGAGTTTTGTGTTTGGAGACAAATCTGGAAATTCCAGATTTTGGATCCACGCTCGAGCGGGGAACTCTGAGTACATGCATCCCGCTCGAGCGGGGAAAGTAACGCTCGAGTGTGAAATGCGTGTATCCAGTACTTTTCATATGTTCACAGTCCGCTCAAGCGAGGGAATGCACGCTCGAGTGAGGACTTGTGTCTCACGCTCGAGCGGAGGTCGAGCGCCCATCGAGCGTGAATTGCATACATCCAGTACTTTTGCTTGAGTTTACCATCCGCTCGAGCGAAGGAAGTCACGCTCGAGCGGAGCTCCTTTATCTGCATGTCCGCTCGAGCATATAAAGCCACGCTCGAGCGTGGACCCCTGTTTTAGCAAATTTTGAAAAGTGTTTTAAAGTGCATCTTTGCATCCTCTTTCCATCCTAGGCATTCCTAGGGCATGTTTAAGGCATCTTAATGAGGATATTGATGTAGAACCACACCGAGTCAAGTTAGGGACTAAGTCATTGATTCCCAAGTGTGTAACTTAGTGTGTGTTCATTCTGTAACTGTATAGGGTTGGCATCCGAGGACGCTCATTAGCCGCTTATAGCCTAGTGCTCTGTGAGTAACAATGTTGTAAAGATATGTTCAATCATGAATATTTTCTGAATGATCTACTGTACTGCTTTCTGAAATGATATTTCTTACTGAATGAATGATGTCCTATTGATGAACTGTACTCGTGGTATCCATAGCAACTTATTGTTACTGTACTGTTACTGTACTGCTACTGTCATAGAGATCTCTGTCGGTTCCCATGTTGGAACCACTACTGTTTACTGTTATTGTCGGTTCCTATGTTGGAACCACTACTGTTTACTGTTATGATGGCCATGAACTGATTGTTCGGTCTGTTAA
The DNA here is from genome assembly GCA_036172215.1 of Camellia granthamiana. Classification (NCBI taxonomy): domain Eukaryota; kingdom Viridiplantae; phylum Streptophyta; class Magnoliopsida; order Ericales; family Theaceae; genus Camellia; species Camellia granthamiana. The sequence goes on from JAXFYN010001235.1 coordinate 35,191, forward strand.
GATCTACTGTACTATTTTGCTATTGGATATACCACTTATAACTGCTATGGTTTCTAAATGACTGATATGACTGTTTAATGACTGAAAGGATATTCATTCTTAACTTCTTTACACAGTTGTTATTCACTGGGCTTTAGCTCACTGTTTATATATATATGTAGGTGTCCAGGCACCGGATCGGAGCTAGGAGCGTTGGGTTTAACTCCCTTTTTGTCAAGCCAACCACCGTGCCTCACTAAGAGGTTCCAAGTCCTTCTAGCTAGGGCTTTTTGGGGTGTTTTAGATTCATCCTTTCTGTCTCTGTTTTTGTATAGACTGACTGTACCTGTACTATACTGTTCTAATAGGGATTAGGTCCCTGTCTTGGATGATTGTATATGTATGTATATACTGTTTTGGTCCTGAATGTGAATATGTATGAAAAGTCTTTTTTTGCATACAGACTGTCACAGCTCATTGGACATCTTTTATTACTATTTTGGCTTCTGCCAGCCCCTGTACTCTGTATTACTGTTATTACTGTTAAGCAGGCCTTCAGTAATCACGGATTACTGGCCGGTTACGGTGCTAAACCTATAGGGACGGGTTTGGGTCGTGACAATAGGTGAATGTTAAGACTTTTATATATATGTAGATGTTCTCCAGCTGCTGTTATTGTGAGAATGGTTGAATCTCTTGTGAGATTTAGGTTGTTGTCTGTAAACAAGTGAAGGCTGAAATTTTTATTAAGGTCCCATGTTCCCTGATTTGTTTGCCTTCCCTCTCATATAACTTGATCTTATTTGCTGCTGTTGTACTGCATCTGCTTGAGCATTGGCTTCACAAGTTAATTCAAATTTTATAGTTCAAATTTTGAAGTTGAAGGTACCAAATTTTTTTCCTTTACATTTTTATTAGTTTCTCTGTGTAGCTCGACTTTTCGCGCTTCTTTCGAAAGGTGAATAGCCCTACAGTTTGGACTTCACTTATGGTTCTGAATCTAATTTCAGAAAGTGTAATGTGAAATAGTAAAAACACAAAAAGAGTCCAAATTCAACAATTTTTTTTGAAAAATCAATGTTTGAATCAAATGCCAAAAAATGGTCTGTTTTGCCAGATTACAGAGTTGCCACCTAAATATTTTTGAAAAATTTAGAAAACCCGTGACTTGTGCCAAAGGCCATTAGTCTGTCATCACCAAAGTGTCTCGGCTCGAGAACTTAGGTACGAGAGGGGAAGGTCATGAATTGAGCACCCCACTCGCCCGATCAAAGATCGGCCTCTACTAATCATGACATGTTTTTTATTTACGTTATATGCTCTTGTTCTAATTTATTAGCTATTTTTACTATTGGAACACTTGATTTCATGTTTTGTTTTGAAATTGTTTTGTGGATTTGCCACTTGAAAAAGTGGGCTAAAATGGACACTAATCAAGCCATCCTAATTCAAGCAACTAGCCTTCATCCACAGGCATTCAAACAATTATATCATTTAAGCAATTAGCCTCATGGTATTCTTGCTTTGACATGGCAACACAAACATTCGATGTAACATGCTAAGACATAAAAACTCACCTAGTACTCCGAGCCAAGACGGGTGAAAGAGTTAGAAAAATATGTATGTTCCTAACTTATGCAATATGACTAATTCAACGCACACATTATGTATTTTATAAGCTCGATTATGAGCATGGCATATGATTGCATTCAAGACATGCGAGAGAGCACGTATTCAAGAAATGAGTTTTGAACATTGTAACAGGGCCGCGGGGGACCTCGCTATAGCTTGGACTCGATTTTGTGTCACGGTTCTTAATCTTGAACCAAAGAGTCCAAATCCGGCAAATCGTTTTGAGAAAACAGATTTTTGAAAGAAGTGCCAAATATGGTTTTTTTCCTTGCTGATAATGACTTTTTAATAATTCAATGTTTGCCTCAACCAATTATTGATACCTATTGCTCGGTTCTCTGGATACAAATATTGATTCATCTCCCTATATCAGTATTTAAACATTAACTTAGGGTGGTTCTAAGCATGATGGAAAATAAATGAGCTCAAATTATCTGCACTCTTGTAAACAATGGTAAATTTGAAATATCACTAATCGACAAAGATTACATTGATCATTTAAGGCCTTCTGATCTGAGAAGGCATATATATAGTTCATACACTTGAGAGAGAACCTAGACATTTAAGAGCAAAGAGAGAAAACAACAAAATTGTACAGAGCAATATTCAAAGCCCAAATAAATCACACATATTAAAAGTGACCATTCTTAGGGGATATCTTCAGTGACAAGTACTTTACTATATTCCATGCTTGCTTGCAATTCAATCTCTTCACCATGTGTTTTCTTGCACTGAAAATATAAGACCGTGTAGGTCAAGTAGTGAAACATTGTCACCAGGCCAGAAAAAACTGTCAGAAAAAACCCGATTATCATCTGGGTCGATAATGATTTTGGATCTCTGATCATCCTAGAACACTGAACTACAACAATCGATGCTAGCAACACAAAAATGTTTAGAGCAAATCCGTGTAGCCTCTTCCCCTTGATAAGTCCTCCAGCTTTTCCTAGTGCTCCAATTCCATAACAATTCTCTTCAAGCACCGAAATCACCAACGCCAAAACCCAAACAACCGATAAGTATGTCCAGAAAATCAAGGCAACAATACCAAATGAGATGGAGATGGCTTTTAAGGTGAAAGGATGATCACAAAAAACCACAAGAGGAATTAGTAAAACCAATGCAAAGAAAATGTAACCGTAGAGATAAATAGTGATGTGAAATGAAGTGATGAATGGTCTTATACACGACCTTGTCAACCTTGACAGAAAATCATTGAAAGACAAGGCCTTATCCTGGTATGCTATGGCTGATACTAAAATTGTTGATACCATAGAGAAAAGAGAGATGATCAAGGAAGCGAGCAAGATAGCCGATTCAATTCCTATGATGGTTCGTACATCTATTTTGACACCAAGAAGCAAATCAGCAAAACCGGGGCTCCCGGGGCCTGCAAGAAGTAAAAGGGTTTCCTTGGAAAGCAAATTGTGGATCACCGGTTTGGTGGAGAAGATGTTGGTAAATAAGAGAAGAGAGTTGAGGAGGATGGAGACTGTGGTTATGGTGGCCATGAACTGCCCATTTTTTGGCTAGGACTTTGATGGATTCCCTCAGAATTACCACAAAACTAGAAAACTCATACAAACCCATAGCAGTGTCCAAGATCAGTGATCTACACAAGCTCTTTGTCCCAAGAGAAGGGTCGGTGGTGTTTAAATATTGGTTGTCATTTTGGTTTGAATTGGTCCTTTTTATGGTGAAAGCTGGTTAATTTATTGTATTGTCCTCAGGTTTTAATTGTAGACTAAGCTCTTAGAGTTGTGTTTGTTTGCTCTAAGAGAAGGGTCAATCATGTTTAAATATTGGTTGTGTCATTTTGGTTTGAATTGGTCCTTCTATGGTGCAAGCTGGTTAGTTTATTATAATGACCTCAGGTTTTAATTGTAGACTATTCATTATGTGGTTGACAAAAATGAAAATAACACAGAAATAAATTACAAAATGGGACACACACGTCTCTGAAGCCCACACACTTTGGGCCTCACAAACACTTGAATGCCTGTATTCGGTTCTGTGATTTATTGTGTTAGTAGAACTGTTATGTGATAAATTAATAAAACCATCATCATCTATAGATACGTCAATAACCCAAAATGAATTTTAAAAGTACTAGTGAATAAAAAGAACGTAGGTTCTCCGTTTTTCTTTTCAAAGTAAAAGAAAACTAGAACATGCTTGCTACAAATTCCAAGCACTATAAACACTATTAAGTACACATAGATTGTTCACTTTCACCAAGAATTTCAGTGATAACCAAACACAGCATTTTGTGTACTACAGTGGGGTTCTAACTTCTAGTTCTAACTATGCTGGAAAAAAAGTGAGCTCAAATTATCTAAACTTTTGCTTGAAATTGTGTAATGACAATGTTGTTGTGCTTTCCCAATAGTAAAAAATTATACAGATTGATACCCCTCAAATGAGATTATGATTTTATTTACTAAGTAGAACTGATAATGGGTGTGAACAAAATTCATATTGTAATTGGTTAAAACTGTGAGAATCTTCATTTTAAATGAGAATTATCGAACTTTAAAATTGAGTCCACACGTTATTTTAACCAATAACAAAATATGTTTTGTTTATACACATTTCAAAATGTGTGAATTTCCTCAAATAGTTCCATATATACTTTTTCAATGAAGGCTGTTTTGCCAATAAGTGAATCACAGTAAAATTCTTTTCTAGAGCAGGAAAGATTTTCCTGGTTCTTGGAGAGAATGGAAAAAATAAAAAACGATGGTTATTTTTACAAGTAAGCAAACCATATTTGACCAAGTCATTCAAACTGACAATTTTGTTCTGGCAAGGAGTTTCTGATAGTTCCAAACT
>JAXFYN010001236.1:0-39623 GCA_036172215.1 Camellia granthamiana
TGGATACAAGCATTATGCCTCTATTGCAAGCACAATATAGTCGCCAATGTCAGATGCAAATCCTTGAAAAAAAGAATTAATTGTTTTTATTTAGTTTTGCAGCTATGTTTTTATTTAATTTAAGTTTGTCTAGATTTTATTTTTAAGTTTGACTAGTTGGTTCTTATAGAATTGCCCTAGTATTTGGGTTTGTTTTCGTAGTTCAATGAACTAATCTTGCGGATTTGGATGTTTAAGTTTGCTTTGAATCCGCAGTGTCAGTGTAAATTGTTGGAATTTTAAGTTGCTGAATCCATTGGGTTGTGTCTATTTAATTTTTGTTATTTTATTTGCAATCAAGATGTGTTCCAGCACAGATCAAGTAATTATGGAAAAATTATTGAACTTTGCAGCGCGAGGGTGTACAACATATGGGAATTTGGATATGTATGGGTTGATAAATGATTATGCTTTGATTGAGTAAATTGGGAAATTGACCTGATCTGAACTGATCCACTTTCTGGAAATTTGGGCACCAATGGTCAATTCAATGACCAATCCAATTATGCTCATGAGAACTGTGATGCAACGGCTCATTGAATTTAAATATTTGTTTCCAGGAATTTTATATTCATAATGCCGCCCCTATTTGCTTTCTCTGGCGTGCTCTCATGTTTGAGGATTTGGATTTTGAAACTCTCATGTTTGAGGAATTTTATATTCATAATGCCGCCCCTATTTGCTTTATTTATTACAATTCTGCTACGTAATTCGAAATATCAAAGGTTCGAATGATTCGAAATTTCAAAACGACGTCGTTTTAGGATTTTTTTTTATTCTCTTACCGGTAAAATAATATTTTTCGTACTATTCGGACCATTCGAGCTCTACGCATTCAAGTTACGGATCATTATTGTATTTATTAATATTGATAATAGTTTTCTTTTAAAAATTAGTTAAGTTAGTTTGATTGATTAGCTAAAATAAAGAGTATGGTTAGAGTGTATACTAGCTAAACTAGTTAGGCAAAATAAAGAAGGTAGTTTTTTGTGTACTTTGAAGAGGCATTTCGTTTTAGATGTGAGTTGATTTTTTAACTTTTTAAATATTTTAATCTAGGGTTAAAAAGTCTCGTTTGGGATAAATTTTTTAATTTTTTGACTTTTGTGAGAGAGAAAATATAATAATTATAAATTAAATATGATATTTTATCTTATTAAATTAAAAAATTTATTTATTTATTTATTTAAACTAAAATAACTAAAGAAATCCCGAGCTTTTTCCCCTCAAACGAACCTTAAAACAAGGGTTTTCGTGTGGGGTGGGTAGGAAAAGCGTGTTGCTTTTGTGTTAAAGTAATCCCAGCTGTTCACACCATTCTAGGCATATCTCCAAACAAATCAAAAACGTATACTCTCATCCCCTCGAAATATTAAATTCTTTATTCTACATTTTATTATTCAAAAATAATAATTCATTTTAAAAAATTAAGAATTAAAATAATATAAATTTTTTATTTTACTTTTCTTTTAAATTTATACACAAAAAATATAATTATGATAATTGATATTTTTTTAAAAAGTCAAAGAATAATTTTGAAAAGTTAATATTTTTAAATTGTAATAATTGTATTATAAAAAAAAAATTGAATTCCTTACAAAAGACAAATTTTTTAAGAGGGAAGAAGTATATATATATATTATTTTAATGGGGTTTTTTTTTTAAGCTCCCTAATAATAATAATTTTTTGCATAAAGGACATTAAAAAATGTAATACTGCCTCAGGTCCCTAACCAAAATACCCGCGCATTTTATTAATTTCTTGGACCAAAATACCGTACGTTTGTTCATCTTCAGATGAGTTGATTTTTTTGACCTGTCTACTGGATATTCTTCTTTGTGATGCTGGTACTGGTGTTGGATATTTTCTGGCGAGTACGAAAACAAATTTAGCAAAACAAAAGCACTAAGTTTGGCAAATTTGATTTTCTGGATAAACAAATAGAGTGGAGTGGAGTTGATAGATGTGTATATATATATACAATCTGTTACTTATTGTCTTGACTAGTATATATATGATAATTAATCAATTAAGACCATTTGCAACCATAATCAAACAGTCACTCTTAGTTATCTTATCTATGGTTGCAAACATATATATATATATATATGATACAGACATATGTTAGATAATGTCTCAATGGGACCACATAATTAAATATGGTGTTATCATTTATAAGAAGCCTACAATTTAAGTGATTCAATTTAGTTAATAGGCTTAAGGGTATATGTGTTATGGACCTAATGTGTAGATACTAGTTGTATAATTTCTATTTCTATGAGGGGCAGAAATAGAAATTAAAACATATTGGTTAAAGTTGGTTTTCATCCCTTTTGAACTTCCACAACCTTTCAGTTTTGAAAACCAATAAATAGAAATTAAAACCAATAATGGTTAAAGTTGGTTTTCATTCCTTTTGAACTTCCACAACCTTTCAGTTTTGAAAACCAATTACAACCTTTAAAAGGTTATGGTCCCTATTCCTTCCCAAGTGGAAAAAAAAAACACTGCCATTTTTCTAAATCCTCTCAAAGGAGAAACATAAGGCACCAAAGGGGAAAGGACTAGAAGGCAATAACATAATCAATAACAAAGAGTTTATTGATAATCACACTTCCGTTTAACCGTTCATCAATAGATTCAGGTATGTCATTTTGTCTTGACTTCTTGATAATACACATGGTAAATGATCCGAAGTGTAAGGTTTATGTTCTGAAATTTATGTTTACAATTGGTATCAGAGCATGCATATCATGTGTCTTATCAGAATTGATATGCTTTATTCATTCTATTTAGTTTCCTGGAATCAAATTATGAATCTTCTTATGGATGTAAATTCTGTTTTTTCCTGTTTTGTTCTGTGAAAATGGCAATCTGTTTTCTGGAATTGTAAAATGATTCGATGGGCAGTTTTTTTTTTCTCTCAAATGGATGAACATCATGTATTTATATATATATATATATATATAGATATATCTTGCAATTTGATTGGTTTAATTTTGAACATCATAAAAAAAACTATTTGTTTTTGGACCCGTCAATTCTATTTATATATGTATGTATATAATTGGGATTGCTGCAGATTATATAATATATACAGGGTCACAAATTTAGAAATCTTTAAATTTAATGTAATTTCATACAACATCTACAGAAATTTAATTTTCTAACATTCTCAATATAAGTCAATTCAAACAAGATGTCACAAAAGTGATCTCTCTTGTCTAGATTGTTTTATATGGAATGTTTTGATGTTCATGTCTATGTATCTCATGCGGGTATTTATCGGTCCAAAGACATGATTAAGACTTGGGTGAATTACACACACATTTTGTGGTGATAAACATGTGCCAATTGTCAAGAAAACCTAATGTGAATAATAAATCCATCAAAAGATAGATTTGTTATTTGACATAACTTATTGTCAATGTTTGATCATTACAACAAGAATACCACTTACAGTTAATATCACTACCCAAAGGCTTGGTATTAATATTGTGCTAGGTATCTTGAGATGTTGTCATTAAATTACTTTATTTAGAGATTATCTGTTTGGTAACTTAATGTGAGCATAATTGTTTATTCCTTTTATTTTCTTTTCTATTCAGCTTTAATGTCGACTACTTCAATCTCTGCCAACATGAACAATGTTCCAATGTTAAATGGAACAAACTTTAAGGACTGGAAAGAGAACATATTGATTGTTCTCGGCTGCATGGACATAGACTTGGCATTAAGGATGCCAAAACCGAATGCTCTCACTGCACAAAGTACTCCTGAGGAAATTGTGTACTTTGAAAAGTGGGATCGTTCTAACAGGCTAAGTCTTATGATCATGAAGCGTGGGATTCCAGAAGTCTTTCGGGGTGCAATAACAGAGGATGTTACCATTGCCGGTGAATTTCTTTCAGAAATTCAAAAGCGTTTTGCTAAAAACGATAAGGCTGAAACAAGCACGCTTTTAGCAAGCTTGATTTCAATAAAGTATAAAGGCAAGGGTAATGTTCGGGAGTACATCATGGAAATGTCTCATCTTGCTTCAAAACTTAAGGCACTAAAGCTCGACCTATCTGATGATTTGCTCGTGCATTTAGTTCTCATCTCTCTTCCTGCACAATTTAACCTTTCCACCACCTTTCAGTTTTGAAAACCAATTACAACCTTTAAAAGGTTATGGTCCCTATTCCTTCCCAAGTGGAAAAAAAGAACACTGCCATTTTTCTAAATCCTCTCAAAGGAGAAACATAAGGCACCAAAGGGGAAAGGACTAGAAGGCAATAACATAATCAATAACAAAGAGTTTATTGATAATCACGCTTCCGTTTAACCGTTCATCAATGGATTCAGGTATGTCATTTTGTCTTGACTTCTTGATAATACACATGGTAAATGATCCGAAGTGTAAGGTTTATTTTTTGGGGGGAGAAATCCAGTTAGAGACATTGTTTTTAAGGAGGAAGCAGGAGTAATCCCACTTCCTACTACTACTTTTGACCAATCATAGGTTCCTATACCTGTCATTGCTCGAGAAGTAATTTCGGATCCTCAACCAGACAGTGTTGTTCAAGATAATATAGTTCAAACCCCCATTCAAGATGAGGTAATTGTTCCTGAGGAACAAACTCTACAACCTCAACCTCAAGAATCTGTGCCATTAAGGCGATCCACAAGAGAAAGGAGAAACATAAGGCACCAAAGGAGAAAGGACTGGAAGGCATTAAAGTTGGTTTTCATTCCTTTTGAACTTCCACAACCTTTCAGTTTTGAAAACCAATAAATAGAAATTAAAACCAATAATGGTTAAAGTTGGTTTTCATTCCTTTTGAACTTCCACAACCTTTCAGTTTTGAAAACCAATTACAACCTTTAAAAGGTTATGGTCCCTATTCCTTCCCAAGTGGAGAAAAGAACACTGCCATTTTTCTAAATCCTCTCAAAGGAGAAACATAAGGCACCAAAGGGGAAAGGACTAGAAGGCAATAACATAATCAATAACAAAAAGTTTATTGATAATCACGCTTCCGTTTAACCGTTCATCAATGGATTCAGGTATGTCATTTTGTCTTGACTTCTTGATAATACACATGGTAAATGATCCGAAGTGTAAGGTTTATGTTCTGGTCTTTGGACCGATAAATACCCGCATGAGATTCACAGACATGGACATCAAAACATTCCATATAAAACAATCTAGACAAGAGAGATCACTTTTGTGACATCTTGTTTGAATTGACTTATATTGAGAATGTTAGAAAATTAAATTTCTGTAGACGTTGTATGAAATTACATTAAATTTAAAGATTTCTAAATTTGTGACCCCGTATATATTATATAATCTGCAACAATCCCAATTATATACATACATATATAAATAGAAATTAAAACCAATAATGGTTAAAGTTGGTTTTCATTCCTTTTGAACTTCCACAACCTTTCAGTTTTGAAAACCAATTACAACCTTTAAAAGGTTATGGTCCCTATTCCTTCCCAAGTGGAAAAAAAGAACACTACCATTTTTCTAAATCCTCTCAAAGGAGAAACATAAGGCACCAAAGGGGAAAGGACTAGAAGGCAATAACATAATCAATAACAAAGAGTTTATTGATAATCACGCTTCCGTTTAACCGTTCATCAATGGATTCAGGTATGTCATTTTGTCTTGACTTCTTGATAATACACATGGTAAATGATCCGAAGTGTAAGGTTTATGTTCTGAAATTTATGTTTACAATCATAAACCTTACACTTCGGATCATTTACCATGTGTATTATCAAGAAGTCAAGACAAAATGACATACCTGAATCCATTGATGAACGGTTAAACGGAAGCGTGATTATCAATAAACTCTTTGTTATTGATTATGTTATTGCCTTCTAGTCCTTTCCCCTTTGGTGCCTTATGTTTCTCCTTTGAGAGGATTTAGAAAAATGGCAGTGTTCTTTTCTCCACTTGGGAAGGAATAGGGACCATAACCTTTTAAAGGTTGTAATTGGTTTTCAAAACTGAAAGGTTGTGGAAGTTCAAAAGGAATGAAAACCAACTTTAACCATTATTAGTTTTAATTTCTATTTATTGGTTTTCAAAACTGAAAGGTTGTGGAAGTTCAAAAGGAATGAAAACCAACTTTAACCAATATGTTTTAATTTCTATTTCTGCCCCTCATAGATATAGAAATTATACAACTAGTATCTACACATTAGGTCCATAACACATATACCCTTAAGCCTATTAACTAAATTGAATCACTTAAATTGTGGGCTTCTTATAAATGATAACACCACATTTAATTATGTAGTCCCATTGAGACATTATCTAACAATCTCACATTGGACCACATATGTATCCTGAAAAATGTGCTTAACTTTAGTGAGCTCAGAAATTTGTTATCATAACTTGAGGGTATCCAAACAATCTTGTCCATTAACTATATTAATATAGGATCAAAGCGGTCTTCGTTACATCAATCGTAACTCGACCCACCAATGGTCACGTATACTAATACAGCTAAATGACATAGATCAATCATGGATGCGTAGCATGGAAATTACATGTGATGTGATCCATACATGCCTATTTCCAACTGGTCCTACTTAACTTTATTGAGATCAATACTGCACAATACGTAACAGAGCGTAATAAACTGAATATTTCCTTTCTGCAGAAATTAATCTAATTACATAGATAAAACTCAAGGCTGACATAAAGCAGTAATATAAATACAAACTCCCACTAAACCAGAATGTTCTCAAATAAAACAACACCCATCTGAGCAGTGTGCTCATGAAAGACCTTGGGTGGTAGTCCCTTCGTAAGTGGATCCGCTATCATGGAGTTTGTCCCAATGTGCTCTATGGAAATCTGTCCACTCTGCACTCTTTCTTTTACAACTAGGAACTTGATATCAATATGCTTTGATTTTGTCGAGCTCCTGTTGTTATTGGAATATAAAACTGCAGACTTATTGTCACAATATAACTTAAGTGGTCTTTCAGTGCCTTCCAAAATACGCAACCCAGTGACAAAATTCCGCAGCCATATCCCTTGGTTTGATGCCTCATAACATGCTACAAATTCTGCGGCCATGGTGGATGAAGCTATGAGCGTCTGCTTTGCAGACCTCCAAGAAATTGCTCCGCCAGCTAACAGATAAATATAGCCTGATGTGGATTTCCTACTGTCTTGGCATCCAGCAAAATCGGAGTCGGAATATCCAATGACCTCTAACTTATCCGATCTCCTATATGTGAGCATATATTCCTTTGTTCTCTGTAAATATCGCATAACACGCTTGACTGCTTTCCAATGATCCATGCCAGGATTACTTAAATATCTGCCTAACATGCCAACTATAAACACAATATCCGGACGCGTACATACTTGAGCATACATTAGACTCCCTACAGCTGAGGCATAAGGAATCTTCTGCATTTCTTGAATTTCAAGACTGTTCTTCGGGCATTGGCTGAGACTAAACTTGTCTCCCTTAGCAACCGGGGTTTCACCTGATTTACAATTTTGCATGCCAAATCTATTGAGTACTTTTTCGATATAGCTCCTTTGTGATAATCCCAGAATACCCCGAGAACGATCTCGGTGTATTTCGATTCCTAATACAAAGAGGAAGAGAGATTGAAGCAAGAAAGGACTGAAAGTGCTCATCTGGCAAGCACCTCCAAGCATATGGGCAAAAGAAAGCATAAGGGAAAGGAAGTTGCTATTCCTCAGGGTCCGGAACCAAAGAAACAGAAAGTGCAGGATGGTTGTTTCTTTTGTGGCAAGCCCGGACACAGAAAGAAGGATTGTGCCAAATACGTCGCCTGGCGTGTAAAGAAAGGTACATTTCATGTTTTGGTCTGTTCTGAAATAAATTTAGCTTCAGTACCAAGAAACACTTGGTGGGTAGATTCTGGTGCTACTACTCACATATGTGTTTCTATGCAGGGTTGCCTGAACTACCGAAAGCCAACTGATGCTAAAAGATACATCTTTGTGGGTGATGGCCAGTCAATAGAAGTGCAGGCAATAGCGCACTTTAGATTATTACTGAAAACTGGTTATTATTTGGATTTATTAGACACTTTTGTTGTACCGTCCTTTAGACGGAATTTAATTTCTGTTTCTGTATTGGACAAATTGGGATATTATTGTTCTTTTGGAAATATGAAGTTTAGTATGTCTATTAATTCCAATGTTGTTGGTACTGGTTTACTTAATGTGTTTGATAATCTATATTTGCTCGAAACTATTGCATCTTATAATGCAACCTTGCACGTGGAATCACGAGGTACAAAGCGTAAATTAACTAAGGAAAATTCAGCCTCATTATGGCACAAACGCCTAGGTCACATCTCTAAATCTAGAGTTGAGCGCCTTGTGTCTGATGGAATTTTGGACTCTCTTGATTTTTCAGATTTTGATGTCTGTGTTGAGTGTATCAAGGGAAAACAGACCAAAATAAAGAAATATGGTGCCCATAGGACTACAGATGTCTTAGAATTAATTCATACGGACATTTGTGGCCCATTCCCTATGGCGTCTTGGAATGGTCAACAATATTTTATCACATTCATAGACGACTATTCCAGATATGGGTATCTATTTCTTATCCATGAGAAATCACAGTCTTTGGACGTATTCAAAAAATTTAAGGCCGAAGTTGAGTTACAACTCAACAAACGGATTAAAAGTGTCAGGTCTGACCGTGGTGGTGAATACTATGGCAGATATGATGGATCAGGTGAACAACGTCCAGGACCGTTTGCAAAATACCTGGAGGAATGTGGAATCGTCCCACAATACACCATGCCAGGATCACCTAGCATGAATGGTGTATCTGAGAGACGAAACCGGACTCTTAAGGATATGGTAAGAAGTATGATCAGTCATTCTACTTTACCAGAGTCCCTCTGGGGTGAGGCTCTAAAGACAACAACTTATATCTTAAATCGGGTGCCAACTAAAGCAGTTGTAAAAACACCTTATGAGCTTTGGGTTGGGCGAAAGCCTAGTCTAAAACATTTGCATGTGTGGGGGTGTCCTGCTGAGGCGAGGCCTTATAAACCTCATGAACGAAAATTGGACTCTAAAACCATTAGCAGCTACTTTATTGGCTATGCCGAACGATCACGGGGTTACAAGTTTTATGATCCCACAAATAGGTCAATATTTGAGATGGGAATTGCAACATTTTTTGAGGATGTTGAGTTTGGGGGGAGAAATCCAGTTAGAGACATTGTTTTTGAGGAGGAAGCAGGAGTAATCCCACTTCCTACTACTACTTTTGACCAATCACAGGTTCCTATACCTGTCATTGCTCGAGAAGTAATTTCGGATCCTCAACCAGACAATGTTGTTCAAGATAATATAGTTCAAACCCCCATTCAAGATGAGGTAATTGTTCCTGAGGAACAAACTCTACAACCTCAACCTCAAGAATCTGTGCCATTAAGGCGATCCACAAGAGAAAGGAGATTGCACTTTCAGATGATTATATTGTATATCTCCAGGAACATGAGGTAGAAAATGGAATGTCGAAAGATGATCCAATCAACTTTTGTCAAGCCATGGAAAGTTCCAACTCTCATAAGTGGATAGAAGCCATGAATGAAGAATATAAGTCTATGCAAGACAATAAAGTTTGGGAACTTGTCTCATTACCAGTTGGTGCGAAGCCCGTAGGTTGTAAATGGATATTTAAAACCAAAAGGGATTCAAATGGTAATGTGGAGAGGTATAAGGCACGTCTTGTAGCCAAAGGCTTTGCTCAAAAAGAAGGAATTGACTTTAAAGAAACTTTCTCTCCAGTTTCTTCGAAAGATTCTTTTAGGACAATTATGGCGCTTGTTGCATATTTTGATCTTGAGTTGCATCAGATGGATGTCAAAACAGCTTTTCTTAATGGTGACATTAAAGAAACAATTTATATGGTGCAGCCAGAAAACTTTGTGTCAGGAGACCCAAAGAATATGGTTTGCAAATTGACTAAATCCATCTATGGACTCAAACAAGCTTCTCGTCAGTGGTACTTCAAATTTCATCAAGTTCTCACTTCGTATGGTTTTGAAACTAATGTTGTTGATGAATGTGTGTATCACAAGTTCAGTGGGAGTAAACACATATTTTTGGTTTTATATGTTGACGACATATTGCTTGCCACAAACGATATAAACTTATTGCATGACACCAAGAGATTTCTGTCTAAGAATTTTGAAATGAAAGATCTTGGTGATGCTTCCTTTGTATTAGGAATCGAAATACACCGAGATCGTTCTCGGGGTATTCTGGGATTATCACAAAGGAGCTATATCGAAAAAGTACTCAATAGATTTGGCATGCAAACTTGTAAATCAGGTGAAACCCCGGTTGCTAAGGGAGACAAGTTTAGTTTCAGCCAATGCCCGAAGAACAGTCTTGAAATTCAAGAAATGCAGAAGATTTCTTATGCCTCAGCTGTAGGGAGTCTAATGTATGCTCAAGTATGTACGCGTCCGGATATTGCGTTTATAGTTGGCATGTTAGGCAGATATTTAAGTAATCCTGGCATGGATCATTGGAAAGCAGTCAAGCGTGTTATGCGATATTTACAGAGAACAAAGGAATATATGCTCACATATAGAAGATCGGATAAGTTAGAGGTCATTGGATATTCCGACTCCGATTTTGCTGGATGCCAAGACAGTAGGAAATCCACATCAGGCTATATTTATCTGTTAGCTGGCGGAGCAATTTCTTGGAGGTCTGCAAAGCAGACGCTCATAGCTTCATCCACCATGGCCGCAGAATTTGTAGCATGTTATGAGGCATCAAACCAAGGGATATGGCTGCGGAATTTTGTCACTGGGTTGCGTATTTTGGAAGGCACTGAAAGACCACTTAAGTTATATTGTGACAATAAGTCTGCAGTTTTATATTCCAATAACAACAGGAGCTCGACAAAATCAAAGCATATTGATATCAAGTTCCTAGTTGTAAAAGAAAGAGTGCAGAGTGGACAGATTTCCATAGAGCACATTGGGACAAACTCCATGATAGCGGATCCACTTACGAAGGGACTACCACCCAAGGTCTTTCATGAGCACACTGCTCAGATGGGTGTTGTTCTATTTGAGAACATTCTGGTTTAGTGGGAGTTTGTATTTATATTACTGCTTTATGTCAGCCTTGAGTTTTATCTATGTAATTAGATTAATTTCTGCAGAAATGAAATATTCAGTTTATTACGCTCTGTTACGTATTGTGCAGTATTGATCTCAATAAAGTTAAGTAGGACCAGTTGGAAATAGGCATGTATGGATCACATCACATGTAATTTCCATGCTACGCATCCATGATTGATCTATGTCATTTAGCTGTATTAGTATACGTGACCATTGGTGGGTCGAGTTACGATTGATGTAACGAAGACCGCTTTGATCCTATATTAATATAGTTAATGGACAAGATTGTTTGGATACCCTCAAGTTATGATAACAAATTTCTGAGCTCACTAAAGTTAAGCACATTTTTCAGGATACATATGTGGTCCAGTGGGAGATTGTTAGATAATGTCTCAATGGGACCACATAATTAAATGTGGTGTTATCATTTATAAGAAGCCTACAATTTAAGTGATTCAATTTAGTTAATAGGCTTAAGGGTATATGTGTTATGGACCTAATGTGTAGATACTAGTTGTATAATTTCTATTTCTATGAGGGGCAGAAATAGAAATTAAAACATATTGGTTAAAGTTGGTTTTCATTCCTTTTGAACTTCCACAACCTTTTAGTTTTGAAAACCAATAAATAGAAATTAAAACCAATAATGGTTAAAGTTGGTTTTCATTCCTTTTGAACTTCCACAACCTTTCAGTTTTGAAAACCAATTACAACCTTTAAAAGGTTATGGTCCCTATTCCTTCCCAAGTGGAAAAAAAGAACACTGCCATTTTTCTAAATGCTCTCAAAGGAGAAACATAAGGCACCAAAGGGGAAAGGACTAGAAGGCAATAACATAATCAATAACAAAGAGTTTATTGATAATCACGCTTCCGTTTAACCGTTCATCAATGGATTCAGGTATGTCATTTTGTCTTGACTTCTTGATAATACACATGGTAAATGATCCGAAGTGTAAGGTTTATGTTCTGAAATTTATGTTTACAACATATATATATATATACAATGTCAGCACATATATATATCCAGTGTTGAATATAACATCTTCAGGTTCAAAATTTCTCTGAGTGTTGAATATAACGTCTTTTGATTTTTTGCGTTTAGTAGAATTGGAGTTGTTTCTGGAAAAGAAATATTTGGACCCCTACTTGAAGAATATTGGAAAAAGAAGCTTGAGGAAGAGGCAGCAGTAGAGGAAGGCTTAAAGTGATCCAGAGAAATTTGAATTTTCTCTGGATTCAACCCAGAAAAATTCATAGCATTAAGTTTAAAGAAAATCTATCACAAACTCATAGAAGAACTATTAATTTGTTTGTGCAGGAAATTGTGATTGAATCAGCAGCAGCAAAACCAAAGACAAATTGATCAAATCAAAATTTAATCGTTCCAGAGAAATTTTGGACCAGAGAAATTTTAATTTTCTCTGGGTTGAATCCAGAGAAATTCTTTGGAAGTCTAGAATTTCTTTGCTTCCAACTGATGATGGGTTGCTTTCCTTCCAACTGTCAAAATTGAACTGCTTTCTGTGCATTTGGAGCTTCTTATTGAAGCTTCTTGTGTTCTTGTTTTTGTAAATTTCTCTGGCTTGCTACATTTGTGTTTCTCTATTGTGTAATTTTATCTGGCATGTTTATGTTTCTTCATTATTTTCTCAAGCAAATTATCTGTGGCTTACTAATCTATTGGTGTGTCTAATTTTCTCTGGCATTTATAATTTTCTCTGGCCAAATTACTTTTCTTACTTGTGTGTCTAATTTTCTCTGGCAGCATTTATAATTTTCTCTGGCCACATTATGTTTATGTCTTGTGTCTAATTTTCTCTGGTATGTTTATTTTGTTCAATGCTCCATTTCCTCAAAATTTCTCTGTTGTGTAATTTTCTCTGTCATGTTTATGTTGCTACCTTGTAATTTTCTTTGTTGTGTAATCATTGCTACCTTGTAATTTTCTTTGGGATTTAATGTTTATGTTTTTATTCTATAGAAATGGCAAAGCGCAGAAGCAGCACAACCCCACAAACCTCGAAAAAGAAACCAAAAGTCTCTGTGTCTGCGTCTTATGATCTTAGATCAAAACGCAGTAGCAGCACCAGAACGCCACAAAAAAAACAAGTCCAAGTTGAAGAAGCAATAAGCATCAAGATCAAGACACCAACTTCAAGGGTGATTTTCACTCAACTACAAGCTTAACATTTTCTCTGTCATTTTCATTGGATTATAATAACAAACCTACGATTTTCTTTATACTACAAAGAAAAGTCCAGAAACATGAAAAGTGCAAAAAAAAAAAAAATGAAAAGTGCAAAGAAAACATATCAGAAAACTTTGAAAAGTGCAAACATATAAAAACACATAAAAACACAACATATAAGTTCAGAGAAATTTGTAATACTTATCATTTGTAATACAATCATATGATTTTCTCTGGACTACAAAGAAAAGTCCAGAGAAATTTGTGAACTTATATTCACTTTCAATATAACAGAAACAAAAACACATTAACATCAAGAGACAAAAATATATTAAACACAAGCACATAAAAAAATCACAGAGAAGATCTGTTATGTTCACAAAACATTCAATTCAAAAAATTAAAAAAAAAAAACAAAACACTTACTACTCTATTGCTACGTCTGTAAATTTCTCTGCCTACTTACAATTTTCTCTGTGATTTTCACTGCACTACAAGCTTACAATTTTCTCTGTGATTTGAGTTCAATTATAGTAACAAACCTGCAATTTTCTCTGCACTACACAAAAAATGCAAAGTGAACAAAAAACAGAGCACAAAAACGCAGAAAAACGGAGCACCAAAAAGCAACTCATAAGCATGTTGACAGAGAATGAAAAAGCAACTTCAAAAATCAAAATCAACTCCATCGAAAATTCATCAATAACAGATAATGAAAAATTAACTTCAAAAATAAAAAACAACTACACTGAGTTCGTCTCTCTCACATTGATCACAAAAAACAAAAACCTAATTCAACACCTACACGATCAAATCAAATCAAAAATTGAAAAGTTATCTAATTCAACTCCACATGAAATCAAATCAAACACAATGAACCAGATTTCAACTCCTACACGATTGATCAACACCTACAAATAACGAACATGATTTCAACTGGTACAGGATTTCAACACCTACAAACAACGAACAGGATTTCAACACCTACAAAAACCCTAGAAAATCTCCACAAAAATCTGAATCGTCAAGTTCATCCTCACGTAATCTCCCACAAAATATTGATATGATCTTTAGCTACCAAATTCAAAACAACGTATATTATAAACAAGGGTAAGACATGTATTTTACACTCTAAAATAACATTGAGGGACCTTAGGCTACAAAAGAACACATTGTGGATCTAATCCATTACTAAAAGTTGGATAGGGACCTTAAACCGATTTTCCCATAATTTCTCTTTTGTTTGTTTTAGTCTTTGGTTTCACTTTACTATTGGGATTGGCCACAGTTTGTGAATTGGACCGATTCAGTTTGGGTCTGTGGGCCTATTAAGAATTTTACTTTGATAATTTGATGTTTTAAATTTTAATGTGTAAATTGTTTATATAAAAATTTAAATTGATTTGATAATTATAATTATATAATTTTATTATATTTAAAAAATAAGTGATAATTATAATTTTAAAAATAAATAATTTATTTTAAAAAATATGATGAAATTGAGGGACTATAATTGTTGGATTAATTTGATTTTTAAAATTTTTTTTCTTTTATAAATGATCTACACGAGATTAAAACATTAATAATTTGAATCTTCGAAATAAAATTTGTGATGAATTGAGCTGGTCCAGTTTATATAAAAGTCGAGTTCTTACAATTTTTTATGGAGGGCACAACAACGATGGTTCAACCATTGGGTCATTTAGTCAGTTGCTTAAAATTCATCAAAAAAAAATTCAGAAGGTTCGCTGTTTGTTGACTTATTGATTTATTTGAGTCACATCATTTCTTTATTTTTTTACACGTCTTTTCATAATAAGTAAGAAAAATTAATGTATAAATTATAAATCTTTAAAAATCCTTGATTCTTAAATAAAAACGTAAATTACTAATAAGTCTTACTTTTGAGATTAAGTTCTATATAAATTTATTAGTCTATCTTATTTTTAATATTAAATTTATAATGATAAATTTATAAATAAATAAATGTAATTAATAGGACTTACTTTTGAGATTAAGTTCTATATAAATTTATTAGTCTATCTTATTTTTAATATTAAATTTATAATGATAAATTTATATTAAATAAATGTAATTAATAGGACTGATGAGTATTTTTGATAAGAAAAGTGATTGAAACCCTCTCCAATTATCACCCTCGCCATCCTTTACACACGTGAAAACTGGTGATTGAAAGAGAAAGAAAAAAAAAATTGATCAACCACAACTAAAGGGGGCGTGGGAGTGCCTCATGTGGCGGTCCAAATCATTTTTGTTTTGATAAAACTTGCACTGATTAATTATTCATTATTTTTTAATGTAAAAGGAGGTAAGCATGATATATGTACCTACATATTTTTGTCTCAACCCCCTCTGCTTTCTTTTTTGAGTGGGTAGCCGCCTCTGCTTGGAAAAGAAAAGAAAAGAAAAGAAAAGAAAAGATGCATATGTTAGATTCGCCCGGGTTGGAGGACACCTGTAGACCTTTTTTTATTTTTTATTTTATTTTTATTTTTTAAGAATAAAAAATATTTATATTATAACAACCTACTACATTAATAAGAGTTGGGTAAATTACATTGATACCCCTATAGATTATCTTTATTACAGTTTCTCTTTTCACTTTTTGAAAATTACATTCCCTCTAAGGTTTAAAGTTTCATTACAGATTGTTCTCTCCAGTAATTTAATTTTTTTAAATACCAATTTTGCTCTCATTAGGTAAATTACATTGACACCCCTCACATTTTAAAAATTACAATCCCCTCTCCAAGATTTAAAGTAGCATTACCAATTACTTCCTCGGTTAGTATTAGTTAAAAAAAAATTCATTGAAAAAAAAAATTAATTGGAAAAAAAATTATTTGAAAAAAAAATTAAGACAACCATTTATAAACCAAAAAAATTATCAAACAAATTTTTATGACAGTTTTTAAAATTTTTGTAAATATAAATTGAAAACTGAAAACGAAATGGTTACCAAACAGGTCTGAAATGGTAAAAATGTTGTAAAATTAACAAATAATTAAATAAGTTATCAACGTAAGAAATGACTTATCAAAAGATTCTTAGGCTATGTATGGTTTAATTTTTAGAAAAAAAATTTAAAAAATGAAATGGTTACCAAACATGCCTCAAATGGTAAAAATGTCGTAAATTAACAAATAATTAAATAAGTTACCAACGTAAGAAATGACTTATCAAAAGATTCTTAGGCTATGTATGGTTTGATTTTTAGAAAAAAAATTTAAAAATTTAAAATTAATTTAGTTAAGAAATAAAAAATAATTATTATCATTTTTATATAATTTTTATCTTTCTAGTGTAATAAACATAAACCTCAAGGGTGTCAGTGTAATTTTTATCTTACGTTGGTTTTTAAACAGAAATTTAAAAATTTGATTAACAAAATTTTTTTTCAAATAAATTTTTTTTTTCAACTAATACTAACCAATGGAGCAATCAATGCTACTTTAAATCTAAGGGAGGGGATTGTAATTTCTAAAATGTGAAGGGTGTCAATGTAATTTACCCAGCAATGGCAAAATTGGTATTTAAAAAAAATTAAATTATTGGATGAAGCAATCTGTAATAAAACTTTAAACCTCAAGGAAGGCATGTAATTTCTAAAAGGTGTAGGAGAACTATAATAAATATAAATCTCAGAAGGTGACAATGTAATTTACTCATAAGAGGTTAAAAGGATCATTCCAATCAAACAATTACAAAGAAAACATCAATTCGTTAAAAAAAATCAGCTATGAGTTAGAAAAAATTATAGATCTTCTCAAAGATGTGATTTAAAACGTAAGATTTGCTTGAAAGCCCGCCGTCCCTGTCATCGC
Source organism: Camellia granthamiana (assembly GCA_036172215.1). NCBI lineage: Eukaryota > Viridiplantae > Streptophyta > Magnoliopsida > Ericales > Theaceae > Camellia > Camellia granthamiana. Next base: position 17,233 of record JAXFYN010001236.1, read on the forward strand.
TACCCAACTTCACCACCGTCGTCATTGGATTTCGAACACCGTCACAAGTTAGAGTTGAGAAAGAAGTACACCATAATGGTATGGGAGAAGACTTGAGATAGGAGAGAACTATTGTGGATGACAAAAATACAAAAAATTATGCTGAAATTAGAGGAGAAAACTTTCAAAACTCATATTTCAAATATAAAAAATCTATATCTACATTCTAAAATTGTAGATCTGTACTAAAAGTGTAAATTTGTACTTTAAATAAAAGTATAAAAGAGTCACTGCAGTACTACCAAAAATCGCCTAGAGAGAGAAGTTTTGCTCTCTCTGAAACTCTTAGGTAGTGTTTGATATAATTTTGTAAATGTGATTTGAGAGTATGGGTTATATTTTGAGTTTGTGTGTTGTGGAATTATGATTTGAGTGTAGAAAATTTGTTTGGTAAAGAGTTTTGAAAATAGTTTTGAAAAGAGTTTTGATTTGAGTGAGGAATTGTTGATGTGACATTTGATATGTGATACAGAAATTTATAACTCATAACTAAACATACAACTCAAAATTATTTTAAAGCACATAAAAAATTTTAAAAATTTCAGAAAATATTTTTTTCGATTATATAAATCAATTGCCAAAAAAAAAAAATACTGTTCCGGACAGCCAGCCGGACGTCCCGCAAAGCAAGATTTTCCCTAACAAAAGGAAAAACGCATCTGTTAAAAACAGAACAACGCAAGTGTTCTGTGCAGAGTTCTCAAAACATCATTTGAGAATCACAACCAAACACCATGCTTGAATTAAGGTGTGGAATTGTGATTTGAAATGACAACCAAACACAGCCTTAATTTTACCAATAGACTTTTTAAAAAAGGACAAATAATGTTAGTGAAAGTTAATTAGGGATTGGACTCTTCAATTCGCAGTCAGATTGGATGGTTCAGTCTAGTTTAATGGACTCACTTTCAGATTTCATTTCGGTAATTTGAACTATTCATATTTTAAGATTTGTCAAATATATTAATTATGTAAAAAATTAAATTGATTGGGAATCAATTTGTATAAATTATTTATTTTCTCATTATCTATTTTTTTAAACAAAATTGATTCAAAAACATAATTATCGTTATTTGATCGACTTAATTTTTTATAGAAATGTTGTACTCAACAAAATTTTAAAATATGAATAATTCGAATTATCAAAACAAGATATAAAATGGGCCCACAAGACCCAAAAACACTTCTCCAATCCATTTGAAGACTGGAAAGAATCGACGGCCAATTAATTACAAATTGATAAAAAAATTATAATTATAATTATAATTATTAATATTAATATTAATTTTTTTTTTTTTGTAATTAATTTTTTTGTCAGCACTGTCAGGTTATTTATCCTTTTAAAAAAGTGCAAGAATTTGAGGTTTCTATCGTGGAGAAGAAAAGTCTCACAGGAAATTTACTAATACATCTCATACACAAAGTTTAAAGGGAGTCTTTTTTTTCATAAATTCATCTTTAATTATTTGTGTTCCATCTAATTCATATTCTTTTTGACTATTTCATTAGGTCTTATTTGAGATAAGAAGACCAAAATACCCTTTCCATCTACTTATGTTCTATGTAGTTCATATTATTTTCTTATGTGTCAATAAATCCTATGGGTGACATAATTACCAAAATACCCCTAATGTGAATGTTCACACCCTCAATGTGAATGTTCATATCGTCAATGTGTAGGGGCCCGACCCATGTACAATGTGAATATTCACATTGACATGTTAACATTCACATTGATAGAAGTGTAAAATTAGCCCGCGGCCTGTGGGCGGCCCGGGGCGAGCCCGGTCCGGCCCGTGACAATGTGAATATTCACATTGACATATTAACATTCACATTGATAGGATTGTAAAATTGGCCCGCGGCCTGTGGGCGGCCCGAAGCCCGCCCGTTGCCGGGGCGGGCCCGGCCCGTTGATAATGTGAATATTCATATTGACATGTTAACATTCACATTGATAAGAGTGTACAATTGACTCGCGTCCCATGGGCGGCCCGAAGCCCGTGGGCGGCCCGGGGAGAGCCCGGCCCCGCCCGTGACAATGTGAATATTCACATTGACATATTAACATTCACATTGATAGGAATGTAAAATTGGCCTGCGGCCCGAAGACGACAGCCTCGGGTCGGGCCGGTGGGCCTAGGCCTAGGCTCGAGCTTAGGCCAGGTTTGGGCGGGCTTGGCCATTTTTTTTTAATTCTTTTTAATTTTTTCTACCAAAATTTTATTATTTTCCACAAAAAAGACATTGTGCTTCAGGCGGGCTGGGCCTCGGACCGAGCATTGAATGGGCCTTAAGCGGGCCGATGGGCTGGGCCGGGCTTCAAAGTGATGGCCTAGGCCCTAGCTGCATCGTGCCTTTTCCTCTAGCACGGTTCGTAGGTCGGACGACCTGGGTAACTCCGTTTGTCTGGACCTCGTTTGGTGCGTATGCGAAGGCCGGTATGTGCTTCCTTCCGTGTAAGACCTTTCAGATCTCGCCCTCTCAGGCCTGGAGTGATGAGTTCTGGAAGATCTTGATTGCGTATCGCCTGTCCTGAGGCTTCTGTTTTCTGCTTGGGAGGGTGTAGAATTCCTACTACGACCCTCTGAGTGGCGAGGGGGCGTCTTGTTTGTGCGCCCCACTCCTGTCGCCACCTCTTTTCCTTTCATCTGGCGTTTTAGAGCTTCCATGTCTGCCGCCATCCGCCGTATCAACTCGTCTTGTTCCCTGACGCGATCCTCCAAAGTTTGAGGATCAACCCTGCGCCTTTGCCTTTCTGGGCTTTGCGAACGAGAGGGATGGGGGCTGTTATTCCTCCTTCGTCCCCTTGCATCCCTCTTGGAATTTTGCCTTTGTGATTCCAGGTTCGCCATGGGAGGGACCAAAGGTAGGCCTTCGCGCCTTGCGGCTCCGTCTGGAGTTTGTCCGTCAATGGCGGACTGAGGCAGTTCTTCGTTGTTCGCCATCGAATTTTGAGAGAAAAACACTTGATCAAGAGGTTGTTCTTGTCTGTTCTTCCCACAGACGGCGCCAATTGTACGGGAAAGAGATTCACCTTCACGTATAATCCTGTTGATCAAGCCTATGTTCCTCTGCACGTCGTCGTTCTAACACCTGAAAACACAAAGTGAGCTGGCCGGCGGGTGTGTGCCGGAAACCTCTCCGATGCCTAAGTTAGTAAGCAAGAAATAGGCAAAAGCTCAATGTAGTCAGGGAGCAAAAGTTGCATTACCTCTTCTTAGGTGATATTGGCGAGCTTTTATAGGTTTCGAGTGGCACAATCCTAGTAGGACTCTTACTCCTCCATGTAGAGTCCTCCTAGGACTCATACTCCTGGAAGATAATGCTTATCCTCCAACACCCCCCTCACTGCTTAAACCAAGTGAGATGGTTTTACCATGGTCGGATTACCATACGACCGACCTAACTGTTACTTCGGCTATTACTTCCTTTCTCTTACCTCGGCCTTCACATGCTACGACCGAACTATCCATAAGAGAGTTGAGCCGAACTAATTCTGGCACTAAGTACTTAAGAAAGCTCAGCATACCTCGGTTCCATACACCACGACCGAACTAACTTTTAGCAAGGTTTTAGACCGAACTAACCGTACTGTGCCATGACCATGCTAAAGCCACAGAGTAGACCGAGCTCCACACCTCGGTTCTTCCTTTCATTGCGTATACCTTGATTTGACACACTCCAACTTGGTACCTCAGTTGGGTCCTTTGAGACCGGGCTAACCGGAGTAAGCTTCCACCGCGCTATCCAGAGCGAAGTCCACAAAGAGAAGCCATCATACCTCGGCTGCGAATGCCATGGCCGAGCTAACTATGGCGCGCTACGACCGTGGTGACCGTCTTTACACTTGGACCGAGCTACAACTCTTCACTCCGACCGTGGTGACCGTCTTTACACTTGGACCGAGCTACAACTCTTCACTCCGACCGTGGTGACCGTCGTTACATTTGGACCGACTACCACTCTCCAAGCGCCTTTACACTTGGACCGGACTAATACTTGGACCGCAGAAAACTTGCTAAGCCCTTTCCACCGTGGCCCACATCCGTTTAGTCCTTGGACCGAAGTACATCTATTCTTACCTCGGTTCGTCGCACGGCCCAATTTCCAAAGAAGTCTCCTCCTTAGCTCGACCCAATTTAGATATAAATTACCCTCTCAATTGCCCCTTAATTCCATCTGTGCAACATGATTGGGATTACCTGTTACCAGCCGAGCTAAAAACTTTTGCCTTTCAACCAGGCTAGAATGCCGCCGGGCTACCGATTGGTTCAGTCAAAAAACGTCTCTTCAGTTATGCTGTCATCTGAATCGCTTGTTACTCCTTCTGAGCCTCCGTTTTGCTAGATGCAGTGCCTGCGAATCTCGCGCTTTTGCTGATACGGCTTCCATCTTCAGTTCCTTCATTCTTGACTTGTATGTCGCTCAAATCTTCTGAATAGTTATCACACCTACTGGATTCGCGAACAAACTTTTGCTTCAATTAACCGAGCTAGCGAACTTAGTTACTTTTAGCACGGTCCACCAATCTATGCTTAACACTTTTCCTTTTCACTTTGCAGACTCTGACTTAGGTTGCCCAGGTACTCCCCTGAACACTTCAACCGAGATACTCAGCACCTTCTCCATACCGAGCTAATTTATACATCTAACAATGCAGAGCTACCATAGACCTTTTCTTCAAATGTGGGTGGAAAACGGCTGTGGCGCAGATCGGTTACGGCTAAGAGACCGAAATCTTCCTAAACCCTCCTCCATATTTTATACTGAGCTCCATGGTGGAGTATGCAAATGCCATTCAGCAGAAATTTCTTCAAGAAGGGGAGGACAAGGATGCTGCTCCTAAAGACAACGCCCAACCCGGTCGCCAGTCCATCTCTCCAACTCCAGTGGTCTCCATCTTACCTTTGCTTGCTGTGTCTGATGCGGTGCTTTCGAGGTTGCTCAACCAAAGTGTGCTTGCGACAACCGAGCTCCCTACTGAAACCGGGCTTCGAGTTGATCTGGATGCGGATCTTGACGATCTTTTTGCTCGATCCTTCTTTTTATCTTGGAAAGAATGTGTAGCCGGGCTATAGCCCCTCAGTTGTATTTTGTTTTGCACTTCAAAAAATCTTCTTCTGTGCTCAACTCTTATTCCGGTTTTGTTCTGTATGCTTGCACTTGTAATGAATTTTTCCATGAACTCATTTGCTCAACTGTGAACTCGGTTTGAATGCTTGCTTTCTAACTGCGACTTGAAACATTTCTGGGCCGATATTCCGTATTCCGGTTTTAGCTATATAACTTACTAGCCAACCACTCTTTAGCCGATATAATTACTTCGCCTGAAGAGTACAAAGAGTTGGTTTAATCCAGCCAACCACTCTTCAGCCATACCCATACTTCGGCTAAAGAGTACAGAGAGTTGGTTTAATCCAGCCAACCACTCTTCAGCCATACCCATACTTCGGCTGAAGAGTACAGAGAGTTGGTGTAATCCAGCCAACCACTCTTCAGCCATACCCATACGTCGGCTGAAGAGTACAGAGAGTTGGTTTAATCCAGCCAACCACTCTTCAGCCATACCCATACTTCGGCTGAAGAGTATAAAGTGTTGGTTTAATCCAGCCAACCTCTAGGTTGGTTTTTCCAGCCAACCTAGAATAAAGTGTTTGGTTATTCCGACCAAACGTCCTGCAGCCTGGATCCTTATCCTGGGCTTAGGAAGGGTGTTGGTTTAATCCAGCCAACCACTCTTCAGCCTATACCCATACGTCGGCTGAAGAGTACAAAGAGTTGGTTTAATCCAGCCAACCACCTTTAGCCTAGGTCCTTACTTCGGCTAAAGGGTGCAAAAAAGTTTTTTGTTGGTCAAACCTGCCAACCACCTTTAGCCTAGGTCCTTACCTCGGCTAAAGGGTGCAAAAGAGTTTTGTTGGTCAAACCTGCCAACTTCTTGCAGCCTTATCTCGGATTAAGAGAGGTAAGTGTTGGTTTTTCCGGCCAACTCTGCTTTCAATGCCCCTAGCTCATTAAAACAACCTTTACAGAGGAAAATACTCTATGCTGAAGAGGGAACTACTTGTTTTATTGAGGAGAATGAAAATTACAAGTATCCTAGAAAAAATAACTCGATAGTGGCAGTGTTCCGCGGCCTGGGATAACCTGGCTATCTCCATCTTCCAGGTGGTATGCCCCTTTTTCAGCTAAACCAACCACTTTGTATGGTCCTTCCCAATTGAGCCCTAGCTTGCCTTCTCTGGGTTCTTTACATCTATCATTTCCTGTACCAAGTCTTCCACTGTCTTCTGTTCAGCTACCTTGCTAACATCTGCGGATAGCTCCTTGCTCTCAAGTTCTTCCTTTTATGTATTGGTCCAAGTGCCCAGCTGCCACTAACTCCTCCAAATGCTGCTTTAATAGTGTGCAATTTTCAGTGCGGTGCCCCTGTTCATCATGGAAGGTGCACCGCGATCTCTCGTCGTAGTCTTTTTGCGCTTCTCCCAACTTAGCAGGCCATTGGACGAAAGGTTCATTGCGTATCTCGCTAAGGATCCGATAGATCGGTTTTTTGAACACCGTGGTAATGGCAGTGTGGACTCTCAACCTTCTTTCGCCTTGGTCCTCTCCGTTGTCCCGCCTACCTTGCCCGTTTCTGCTTGGACGCTCTACCGTGTTGACCTTTGCCGTAGTCATTTCATCTGGTATTGCGGTTGTGCCAGATTTTGTTTTGGCACGCGCGCCATCCTCTTCTACCCTGATGTGCTGATGCACTCTTTCCATCAGGGCTTCCATGGTAAGAGGTGGCGTCATAGTGATAGAATCCCTTAGTCTGTTCCCAACTGGGAGTCCTCTCTTGTATTGCGCAATGGCGAGATTGGTTGGGCAGTCCCCAATCTGGTTGAATGTCTCCCAGTAACGACTGTTGTATGACCTCAGGGTCTCTTCCTCGCCCATATCGATGGAGAGTAACTGGTCGATCTCCACTGGGGTTTTAGTGTTTGTTCTGAATCTTGTGACAAACGCTTCTGCCAATTGCGCCCAGGAGGCTATGCTGCCCTCTGGGAGTTTCTCAAACCAAGTCAAGCTTAGGTCACCGAGGCTTGAGGGGAATAGGATGCACATTAAGGCCTCGTTCCGCCGATATACAGTCATGACCTGGCGGAAGTGGCTCAAGTGCAAGTAGGGATCCGTCTTTCCCTCGTATGTAGTGAACTTCGGCTGTAAAAAGCCTGATGGAAGAGGCGCGTTCTCAATCGTTGGGACGAACGGTGAGGTTTGCAGCCTCGCCAATACCTTGTCCGTCGGTTCGTAGGCCGGGCGCAGTTGTGGCATTCCAACCTCGACGCTTCCATGCGTCCGAGGAGCCAACCGCTGTAAGGCCGAAACTCTATGTGGATCACGCGCCCTCGCATCCTCCCTGCATCGTGCCTTTTCCTCTAGCACGGTTCGTAGGTCGGACGACCTGGGTAACTCCGTTTGTCTGGACCTCGTTTGGTGCGTATGCGAAGGCCGGTATGTGCTTCCTTCCGTGTAAGACCTTTCAGATCTCGCCCTCTCAGGCCTGGAGTGATGAGTTCTGGAAGATCTTGATTGCGTATCGCCTGTCCTGAGGCTTCTGTTTTCTGCTTGGGAGGGTGTAGAATTCCTACTACGACCCTCTGAGTGGCGAGGGGGCGTCTTGTTTGTGCGCCCCACTCCTGTCGCCACCTCTTTTCCTTTCATCTGGCGTTTTAGAGCTTCCATGTCTGCCGCCATCCGCCGTATCAACTCGTCTTGTTCCCTGACGCGATCCTCCAAAGTTTGAGGATCAACCCTGCGCCTTTGCCTTTCTGGGCTTTGCGAACGAGAGGGATGGGGGCTGTTATTCCTCCTTCGTCCCCTTGCATCCCTCTTGGAATTTTGCCTTTGTGATTCCAGGTTCGCCATGGGAGGGACCAAAGGTAGGCCTTCGCGCCTTGCGGCTCCGTCTGGAGTTTGTCCGTCAATGGCGGACTGAGGCAGTTCTTCGTTGTTCGCCATCGAATTTTGAGAGAAAAACACTTGATCAAGAGGTTGTTCTTGTCTGTTCTTCCCACAGACGGCGCCAATTGTACGGGAAAGAGATTCACCTTCACGTATAATCCTGTTGATCAAGCCTATGTTCCTCTGCACGTCGTCGTTCTAACACCTGAAAACACAAAGTGAGCTGGCCGGCGGGTGTGTGCCGGAAACCTCTCCGATGCCTAAGTTAGTAAGCAAGAAATAGGCAAAAGCTCAATGTAGTCAGGGAGCAAAAGTTGCATTACCTCTTCTTAGGTGATATTGGCGAGCTTTTATAGGTTTCGAGTGGCACAATCCTAGTAGGACTCTTACTCCTCCATGTAGAGTCCTCCTAGGACTCATACTCCTGGAAGATAATGCTTATCCTCCAACACCCCCCTCACTGCTTAAACCAAGTGAGATGGTTTTACCATGGTCGGATTACCATACGACCGACCTAACTGTTACTTCGGCTATTACTTCCTTTCTCTTACCTCGGCCTTCACATGCTACGACCGAACTATCCATAAGAGAGTTGAGCCGAACTAATTCTGGCACTAAGTACTTAAGAAAGCTCAGCATACCTCGGTTCCATACACCACGACCGAACTAACTTTTAGCAAGGTTTTAGACCGAACTAACCGTACTGTGCCATGACCATGCTAAAGCCACAGAGTAGACCGAGCTCCACACCTCGGTTCTTCCTTTCATTGCGTATACCTTGATTTGACACACTCCAACTTGGTACCTCAGTTGGGTCCTTTGAGACCGGGCTAACCGGAGTAAGCTTCCACCGCGCTATCCAGAGCGAAGTCCACAAAGAGAAGCCATCATACCTCGGCTGCGAATGCCATGGCCGAGCTAACTATGGCGCGCTACGACCGTGGTGACCGTCTTTACACTTGGACCGAGCTACAACTCTTCACTCCGACCGTGGTGACCGTCTTTACACTTGGACCGAGCTACAACTCTTCACTCCGACCGTGGTGACCGTCGTTACATTTGGACCGACTACCACTCTCCAAGCGCCTTTACACTTGGACCGGACTAATACTTGGACCGCAGAAAACTTGCTAAGCCCTTTCCACCGTGGCCCACATCCGTTTAGTCCTTGGACCGAAGTACATCTATTCTTACCTCGGTTCGTCGCACGGCCCAATTTCCAAAGAAGTCTCCTCCTTAGCTCGACCCAATTTAGATATAAATTACCCTCTCACTACCAATGTGAATTTTAAAATATGAATGTTCACATTATAAAATTGCTAACCGTTCAAAAAATATTTATAAGGGTATCAAAATTAAATATAAGGGCATAAGTGTCCAAAAAAATAGTGTAAATCAAGAAAAAGGACTTTATGGAATAAAACTATACATACATGGGAAATGGGTTAAAAAATTCATTCATGGACTTCTTGAGTTAAAACACTTCTAAATGGGATTTATCAATAATTTTCCCAAGTTTAAAACCTATTTAATTTTAAAATAAAGCACTTAAATCAATTAGTCCTATATATTTTTAATTATTACCAAAAAATCTTATATATATATATATTAATTTACAGACACTGTTACATCCTATCACCGTCAGACTTTCGTCAAACGGTCATCGGAGGTTCACCAGAATGTTCAATATCACCGGAAATTTGTCGGAGTATCGTCGGGAAGTCGTCGGATTATTGCCAAAAGTTTACCGAAGTGTTATGAATGTCAATGGAAATTGCCGGAATGTCCAGAACGTTCATTGGATGTTAAGAATATCATTGAAGACTTACCGAAATGTCCAGAGTATTACAGGTAAAAAAAAAAATAAATGGAGAGATTAGAGCAAAAAAAATAACAAAATGTGTTAAATATTGATAAACTAAAAAAAAAAAAGTAACGATAAAAAATAGTAACAATGGAAAAAAACATATATTATTTTTCAATTTTTGTAGGGCTTAAGTAAATAATCTCCAATATTGATCAAACTGAAAAGCAAGCTTTGAAACTGTAAAATGTTACAGTTTAAAAGAAAAAAAAAATTTATTAAGTATTTATCCTTATTAATCAAACTGAAAAATATGTTATGAAACTGTAAAATTTTACAGTTTTAAAGAATGCTATGAAATTGTAAAATTTTGTAGTCTTAAACCATGATTCATTTCAACACCGAAAAAAATTGAAACTACAAAATTTTACAATTTTCACCACCTGTAACTAAAACTCGAAAACAACTTATTTAGAACTTGAAAATTTTCTCCATTAAAATAGAAAAGAGAAGTGTATAGTAGAGAAAATGTAGAAAAATCAAGATATCAAAGGAGAGAGGCAGATAGAGGGAGATGATTGTACTTCGGCAATTATTTTTTGTTTAGATCTAATCAAATCTGATGTAGATCTACATTAGATCTAAGTAGATATACTCATTTTCTTGATCGAAAATATATCTTCTTCACTATCGGTGAGGGTGAAGTAAGGAGTCGGTGGTCGATGATTGCCGATGAACCTCAATCGATGGTAGTCGTCGGTCGCCGGTGACTATATATCAAAAAGATAAAAAGAAGAAGTAAGATGTGGTTGCCCGTCGACAATCACAAAAAGCAAAAGAGGTAGAGAAGAAGAAGAAAAACGTATAATATGTATCTAATTTGAAGAGATAAAAAAAAGGCTTATTGATAATTTGTCCAAGTCTAATTTGAAGCAGTACATTCTACGGAAGTAAGGTTTTCAATAAAAAAATTATTATAATATGTATCTTTTTATAAAAAATTAAAAAATTATTAAATAATCAATTTTCAGGCGAAGCTTAAAACTAGTCTGGTGTAGTGTAGAATATAGAGAGAATTACAATTCAATGAGTTTTTAAAAAATATTTACAATTACATAAAAAAAAAATTAAAATTTTAATTATTAATATTTATAAAATTTATCATATTTATGTGTAATTTTTTTAAAACCAATTATATTTTTCCCTAGAATATATCCCCCATGCTCTGCCTGCCACATAGTTGTTAAGATATAATTCCACCTAATGCAGCCTTTACCAATTATGTTCTTTAATTATTTATTATTTTTTATTTGGACCGGAAGCCGATAATTTTTTATTTTATTTTTTATAAATAGGTGGTGGGATCAATTTATGTGGTGAAGTTAACTACTGCTAGATAAATCATAATGAGTCTTTAAAAAATTATTATCAACAGTGAAGTTAACTACTAGACCAATCATAATGAGTCTTTAAGGAGCTTGTTATCACAGTGTCATGATCAGAGTAAACGCAAAATGTTATTTTTAAATTTATTTATACTGACGTGATAAACTTTTAGGGTCTTCTTACCTCCCTAAAAACTCTTAATCTCCCTAATTTCCATATCAAGTAAAAAAAAAAAAAAACAAGGAAATAGTTGCCTAAAATGAAAATTAGGGGGATTAAGAAGGACAGTTTTAGAGCTCCAAATCATTTTCCAAACTTTTATTTGTTGATTCTAAGAAAATCAGTAGTTACCCATAGACTAATGCTTTGGGCCCGGCAAATCGAGGCTCCAATGTCTCGAATTATTATGTATATTTGGTTTAAATTTTTTGAATTAAATTTTTTAAAAATTAAATTTTTTATTTTTTATTTTTCATATTTTTTGTTTTTAGTGAATATTTTTTAAAATTTTAAATATATTTTTATATTTTTTTAGATGCACCTTACTTAGATGTATTTAAAAAGTAAAACATTTGTGAAAAAATATTTTAAAAAATTAATAAATATATAAAAATACGAAAAATATATTGAATTCTCGTATTTTTTGTATTTTTGATAATTAGTAAATTTAAAAAAATTCACAAAAATTATACTTTTTTTGTGTATTTATGTTATGTGTGTTTAAAAATTAAAAAAATTGCTTAAAATATTAAAAAAATTCAGTAATAATAAAAAACACGGAAAATAAGAAAGTAAACTTTTTTGAAAAGTATTTTTAGAAAATCAAAAATAAACAAGCTGATTATTATTTTTTTCTTTTTTATTTGTTGGACTATGTTAATTTGGTTGTTATTTTTATTTATTTATTTGTTTGGTTGTTTTATTTATTTATTTTTAGAATGGTAGTTATGTGTAGGGGTGTGTTAAAAAACTAGGCATCCCGCACTAACTCAGCCTGTGTGGTTTAATAAGGTGAGTGAGTTGAGTTGGACTAGTTGTGTGATAAAATTGATTGATCAGTTAGGTTGCTGGTTAAAATTTATTAAGTCTATATAGTTTTGTACGAGTCTCTACTAATAAATTTTAACTAGCACAGTCAATTTTATCATCAACTAGTCCAACTCAACTCACTCACTCTCTTAAACTACACAAGCTGAATTGATAGAAGATGTCTAATTTTTTACATACCTTTACGCATCACTATCCTTCCCAAAATAAAATAAAATAAAATAATTTCGAGACATACCAGCCTGGATTAGCACTGCCGTTACCCATAACAATCTATTTTATTTCAGATAACTTTAAAAATAATAATTTATGTTGGTATATATCTAATATTTTTTCAAACCAAACAAATCTCACCATCAATTTTGGCTTGTTTTGTTAATTTTGAGAGTATTTTGAGGAGATAGTTAGAAGTTAATTTTTGATTTTTTTATTATTTTATGTAAGAAATAATGTGACCCAAAATGAATTAAAAATTATTTTTTGACTTTAACTCATGTTCTCAAAATGGGCCTCGGTTAAAAAAAAAAAAAAAGTTTTTTTTAAATTTTTTTTAACTTTCTTAAATCACATTATTTTCCTATTTTTATACATTTATTTAAAAAATTGATCTTTAACCTCCTTTCGAAGACAAATCTTTATCCGTCATGTGACTTTGAAATCACCTTTAGGTCCCGTTTATTTTGAGGTATAGAGAGAGGGATGAGATTAGGATGGAGGTGAGACTCATTTAGTATTATATTTGTTTAGAATAATGTGCAGGACCCCCTTTTTAGGACCCCCTCTTGATTTGATTGGTCACCTTTTTCTTCTTTTCTTTTTTTTTTTTTCTTTTCCCTCCAATCACCACCCGCCACGTGTCAAAGGGGGGGTGGTGGGGGTGGTGATTTGAAGGGGTGCCAATCACCACTGATTTGTTTATAGATTTGGGAAAGGGATTGAAATGAAAGATGTGAAGGTGGTATTAGAAAAATAATTCACCAGACTAGAAATTTTTTATCTTTGTTATTTATTTATTTATTTTTTATCTATTGGACATTTTTTTTGAACATTAATGTTTAATTTTTAATTAAGTAAAAATCATTGTTTATTTTTTTCTAGAATTTATTTATTTATTTATTTTATTTTTTACATGTTAGGCATTTTTTTAACATTAATATTTAATATTTTTATATTTTTTTGTTTATTTTATTATTTTATATTCATTTTATATAAAAATAATTTAATAATCTTACATCAATAACAATTATCAAAACAAATATAATTTTATTTAACCCCCTCATTAACAACCTCGTCATTATAAATTTCTCCATTCACCCTCCGAAAACAACCTAGCCGTGTTGACTTTGAGGTGACCTTTATTCTAGAGAGCGCTACTCTAGTCTCTATCTATCTGTATTTCTTTCCTTTCGACTTAAGTATTCCCAAACACTTTCTTTCTTGTGTATATATAGCCTCAAAACTCATCCTCCAATCTATTGTCTGCTACCCAAAATCTTTTGCAACCAATAACATCTCTCTCTGTTTCTCTGATCTTTCCTTCTTGTTTTTGTTTTTGTTTTTCTTGTTTTGGGTTTGTGTTGCAGAGATGAATGATCCAAAGTATGCTTATCCTTACCCTGCTCAAGGTACCTTCTCTTCTCTTTTCTTCTCCTCTCTGTCCTCTGTGACTAATCAATCTAGATGATTTCAGACTTGTTTGTTTGGTTGAAAAATTTAGTATTTTTTCATGATTGGTTGGGAATTAATTTGGGGCTTCTTCTGCTTGACTGCTATGAAGATCTGGTTGACTTCCATGATTACCCATCATATCCCTATTTGTTTGTTTGTTATCCTAAAGTTTTAAGGCCATGTTTGTTTGGCCGGGGATTGGATTAACAATCATGGGCCATCAAAATTATCTTTGATTGTGTTAAAATGTACAGGACTAATTGGACTACCAATCCCTTGGATTGAAAGTAGAGTCCATTTTTTTTTTTTTAATATTTAGTGAATTTTTAAATTATTTTTTTAAGTAAAATTTAAATTTTTTAGAACAAAAAAAATAATAACTATAGTATTAAAAATTAAAAAATATTAATTTTATCTATTAACACTAGCTATTACTTAGTAACATATAAATAAATATTCTTTTTATCTTACCTCTCTAGCTTCCTGGTAAGTCTTCCCACTCAAGCCCACCCTCGCCAAACAAAATTGGCCTACGATTCGTGATGATATTTGGATTTTAAAAGGGAAAATTATTTAATAATTTTGAAATACTGCGGGATCATACTCTAAGTCAATCATTAATTACTTAGTTTCATATTATTTTTTCATTTTCAACATAAATCATGAGTCTCTATTTCATTCTACCAATTAAAACATTATGAATTGATATTCTAAAAATACTGGATAATTATCCGTTGAAAAGTGCGTATTTTTATTTTCATTTTAGGTTTTAATATAAAATATTATTTTTATTCTCTCAACTTCTTTTATTATTTTATTTTATCAGAGGCTAATATTCTGCTTCATTAATCAGAATCGTATGGATTTTATTCCCAATTTGGGAATTTCTTTATAATAATGATATATTCTTCTTTTTATTTTTATTTTATTCTTCTTCTTCATTATTATTGTTGTACTCGTGAGTGAGTGAAAATCAAATTTCAGATGTTGCTGAGTTTTGAGTGATGACAGAGAGTAATAGAGTTGGAGCTTTAATGTCAACTTTAGTGATGTCAATACATAAAAAAAAATAAAAAATGCAACATATGCAACATGGCCTAGAGCTCCTCATTTAGATATCTCAAATATTTTTGTTGAGTTTTTCAATCCCCCCCAACAAAAAAAAAAATTGCATTGAAATTGTTGATTTCTCACGAGTAGTGGGTGATTTTGATGATAGCAGATTTGCCATTATATTTTAATTAATTAATTTTTTGTTGGAACAAGGTTATTATCAAGGGCCCCCAGTGATGGCACCACCTCAGTATACTGCTCCGCCACCACAAAGGAGCCAAACTGGTTTCCTTGAAGGATGGTATATTCATATCTATCTATTTTCTTCTCTCTTTATTACATAATATATATAGAGGGGACATGTTTGTTTGGAGCGATTACAGGAGAGGTTAAATTGAACACTAATGCTTCAGGCCTCGAGAGCTTCAGGTGCGAATGGCGCGAATTTGTGGTCACCGGACAACCTGCCGGATGACCATCCGGACGACCGGGTGAAGCACTTGTCTACCGCAGTTGTCACCTTGTCGACCGCGGCTGTCAGCCTCTTTGTCGGATGACCGGTTAAACAAATTCGAGGCAAATTCGCACGCATCTCTAATTTGAACTAGGAGATACGTGGGATATACTGTTTGGATTTTGTCTCTTAATCTCTCAATTTATTTGGCCGAACTCACTATTATTCATCAATATATCAGTCAATACTGTTTGATATAGATCAATATATGACCACATCACCAATACTTACGCATATCCCGATATAACTGTTTAAAACTATGCCCACTCCAAACGATTTCTTCTCCTCCTCCCATACCATCAAATGGTCAAAACTAATTCTTTAAATTTTATTCTATTTTTATTCTACTTTAGCTCAATAATCCCATAATACATATAATTTCATCCAATAATCTCATGATAACTTAAAAAAAAATACATGTGAGTTCTGCTAAATTAGTTATCCTCTATCTCCTAATTTAGACCTCTAAACAACCACGACCATATATTATTAATAATTATATTTTAATTGAGCTCTAGTGATGTGGAAAAAAAAAAAAAAAAACACAAGGCCAAAATATCACTTCAGATGGGATCTACACACACATTAAAGCTATTAGAACTCATTTTCTAGAGCTCTCAAATATTTTCCTGTAATAAATATGTATGTGTTTGTTTGTTTATTTATCTTTTCAAAATTCAAATTTTGATTAGTAATTTTTGTTTGAAATTGCAGCCTTGCAGCATTGTGTTGCTGTTGCCTCATAGACGAGTGTTGCTGTGACCCCTCCGTGTTCTGTGTTTTCTAGGGTTCTAGGTGGTCTCCTCTTGTTTTGTTTTGTTTTGTTTTTTTTTTTTGCTTTTGTTTTTTTAATTTATAATTATTGTGAAATATTAGAATTTTTTGTTTTGTTTTTGTTTTTGTCTTCTTGGTGGTTGTGATGCTCAAAATAATTTAGTGGTTATCATTACAAATTAGTTATGGAATTTATTCTCTTTTTCGAACCTTCTTGGTTGTCACATTATCATCCATTGCAATTGTTCACCATGGCCAATTTGTTTTAACTTTTCAATTGGCTTGAGATAATATTATCATGAAAATTTTGTGATAATAAACTTCAAATTATACAAGAGTATCATATAAAGTTATATAAGCATATCACAACAACGTGAATCATTCAATTTTTTTTTATTGTTTGTTGAACACAGAGAATAGGAAAACACCTTAGAAAGCTAAGGCATTACACAAGGCCGATGGGGGATTTGAGACCTAATGAACTGGCAAACTACCATTGAGGAATGCATTTGCCGTCCAATGGGCTGCCCCGTTAGCGGATCTCGGATACTAACAAAAAGAAAAAGATCAGAATCTAGCTAACAAGCGAGTTAGTGAATGTCCTCGATGATGGGAGCACAATCCCAGGGAGGGTCATTCTCAAACACAAAGTGAAATGACAACTTTGTTATCACTGGCAATCTCGATGTGAGAGAGGTTAAAAGCATAGGCCATTAAACAAGCCCACTGAATGGCAAAGGCTTCCCTTTGCATAATTGTCATCACTTCCACATGACTAGCTGCCCTTTCCACAATATCTCCCCTGCAATCCTAAATAGAACAACAATGGTGGGCCATTTCCCTAAATAAGCCAAAATAGTAAGGGGATTTCCAAACTAAGCTTAGTTTTGAAAGAATTCCCAAAATAGGCTAAATCGCGGTTCACAATCGCGAGTTCAACACTTTTCCAACAATCTCGCGTGAAGTTTGGGTAAAGTTAAACTCGCTGTTATGAAACGCAAGTTTGATTAAGAACTCGCGGTTACAAAACGCGATTTTAGTTAATTTTTTTTTTTTCCTGAACTCGCTATTTCAAACCACGATTTAAAAAAAAAAAAAATTTCTTATGAACTCGTGGTTACGAACCACGAGTTCTTCATTCCAACAAATTCATTGTCACACACTTCACTTCTCTCTGACAACACATCACTTACACACTCAAACACATCAAACCAATATTAAATATGCATAATAATAATTTATAATAGTAAATAATAATTAATTATATAAAATAATTATTTTTTTATTTTAATTCTTAATTTTTTTTATTTTACTGCTTAGAGATAAAATTTATTTTTATTTTATTTTAGGGTTTAGGGTTTAATTCTTAAAATTTATTTATTTTTATTTTAGGGTTTAGGATTTATAAAAAAATAAATTTTAAGAATTAAATTATAAATTCTAAACCCTAAGTTCTAAACTCTAAAATAAAAATAAATAAATTTTAAGAATTAAACTCTAAATCCTAAAATAAAAAAATAAATAAATTTTATCCCTAAACACTAAGGTAGCGTTTGGTAACATTTACGTTTTTTGTTTATGTTTACAAAAATTTTATAAACTCGTTTATGTTTATTTTTAGAAAAATATAAATTACGTTTTAAATTTTTTTTAAACATTTTGTTCAAACCAAACACGTTTGTAATTTATGTTTTTCTAAAAATAAACAGAAACGAGTTTATAAAATTTTTGTAAACATAAATAAAAAACTTAAATGTTACCAAACGCTACCTTAGTGTTTAGGGATAAAATTTATTTATTTTTTTATTTTAGGATTTAGGGTTTAATTCTTAAAATTTATTTATTTTTATTTTAGAGTTTAGAATTTAGGGTTTAGAATTTAGAATTTAATTCTTAAAATTTATTTTTTTATAAATCCTAAACCCTAAAATAAAAATAAATAAATTTTAAGAATTAAACCCTAAATCCTAAAATAAAATAAAAATAAATTTTATCTCTAAGCAGTAAAATAAAAAAAATTAAGAATTAAAATAAAAAAATAATTATTTTATATAGTTAATTATTATTTACTATTATAAATTATTATTATGCATATTTAATATTGGTTTGATGTGTTTGAGTGTGTAAGTGATGTGTTGTCAGAGAGAAGTGAAGTGTGTGACAATGAATTTGTTGGAATGAAGAACTCGTGGTTCATAACCACGAGTTCATAAGAATTTTTTTTTTTTTTTTAAATCGTGGTTTGAAATAGCGAGTTCAGGAAAAAAAAAAAAAATTAACTAAAATCGCGTTTTGTAACCGCGAGTTCTTAATCAAACTCGCGTTTCGTAACAGCGAGTTTAACTTTACCCAGTCTTCACGCGAGATTGTTGGAAAAGTGCTGAACTCGCGATTGTGAACCGCGATTTAGCCTATTCTGGGAAATCTTTCAAAACTAGGCTTAGTTTGGGAATTCCCTTACTATTTTGGCTTATTTAGAGAAATGGCCCCAACAATGGTTGCCATAAAGGATCCAGGTTTCATGGTTACATCACAATTTGCTTTCAACAATCCCTGCCGGAGAGGAGGGGATGCCGGCCGGTAATAGGTGGGTCGAGAGGTGGGCACATGGTATGAGACTGATGCTGACTGGCTGAAGAAGCTCCGAGAAATTCTAGCCTATCCATAGTGGCCCGATAGATATTACAGATAGGATCCACTAGGTGATGATTGAAGACTTTATCGTTTCTCGACTTCCAGATGTGCCATGCATGTCAAAGAAGCTTGCAGAATAAAATCTCACGATCAAGGTCATTGAAGAAGCCATCAAACAAGTCGCAAGTCCACCTTTTGATAGAGGATATCTCGCTTTGCCGAATCTTTAAGCCCAATTCACGCCAAACCAAATTGCCTTTGTCCAGTTACATTCGCACAGCATATGTCCAACAAGTTCAGCTTCAGACTGACAGATACTACAAGCCGCATCCCTAGAACATTTGTGATGGTACAAGTTCTCCTTCGTAGCTAGGAGGTTATTGCAACATCTCCACTAGAAATGCCTAATTTTACGTGGAATAGACAAATTGCAAATCATCTTCCACACCTGCCCAAACATCTGGAGAGAGAAGGAAACAAACTCAGGCCTTTGGGCTTGATGAAGCTCCATTTCAGTATGATACATAGAAGTAGGCATCACATAAATCCTATCTAGATCCTCCTTTGCCACCTCATTACTTAAGCCCCTACATTCCAAGCCTTAGTGATAGGGTGGATAACATCCTTAACCTTATATATAGAGCTCCCACACGACTTAGAAGTTTGGACCCGAAAATTCTTTGCCTTCGCAACCTATTTATCTTCCTAGAAATTCACAGAAGCACCATTGTTGATATGCCAACGAATGCCTCAATCCAACACCTCACGACCATCAATGTGACTTACCTATGCCCAAGAAGCCCTCGAGCCTTTAGAAGCATGCATAAAGCTTGTATGATGGTAGTAGATGTCTTTCAAAAACCGAGTGCAAAAGGAGTTTGGGTACTTTGCAAGCCTCCACCCTTGACGGGGTAGAAGAGCCTTGTTAAAACATCTAAAATCCCTAAGTCAACCCCAGTGAATCCCTCTGCAATCCGGGTCCCTTTTCCACCAAAAATTACTTAGAATAGAGTTCATGAAGGCGCACAATTTTTCAGGAAACAAAAAACAAGCCATAACATAAGAGGGGATAGCTTGAGCTGTTAGTATATATTAGTATATATATTAGTTGTCAAACCTTTAATAATGTACCTTTAATAATGTTATTTGGTTTGTGCTTTTGCTTTCGGTTCTTTCAGTTTGTAAGGTTCCTTTTGTTCTCCCTCTCCTCTATAAAGGAGAGAGCTCAATTGAACATTCAAAAACAACATCAATATACTGAATATATCAATATATACACAATTTATTCTCTCTCTTTCTCTATACGTGAATCTAACATGGCATCAGAGTTAGGTTCTTAACCTAGTGATTCTGCTTCACCGGCGGGCGGCAGCCTCGCCTTGGCCGCCCATTGGACCTCTACACATACCTTCACTTCGCTGCCACATTTCTTGCTGCCGTGAACCATCACTCTCACCTTTGACATTAATGGAGGCCACATTTCTTGCTGCCATGAACCATTACTATTTCTTGCTGCAGCTTTGTTACAGCATAGATCTTACCCATCATTCCATCATCATCATTTCCTCACCATCACCATATTTTTTATTCGATTTCCATCCATAACACACAACCACAAAATCCCTCAACTGTTGCTGCCTATATTTACATTGCCATTACAGTCCTTACATTTTTTAGTTCCACATTCCAAAAAAAAAAAAAAAAAAAAAAAAAAAAAAAAAAATCAAACAAAACAAAAACAACAACCACCAAACATAAATTCACAACCAACAACAACAACACCATAACAGCTTTTTTTGTCTCCTCCGGTCCCAGCCTGGTAGCGACGCTTCCACCTCACCTTCATTTGCCACCAGCTTCGTCCCTCGCCTTTGCAGCTCCTGATGATTTTGCCTCCGCCTTGGCCGCACTTCCAAATGTAATTACTCCCCGCTGGCTATCAAATGCAGAGTATGAGGACACTCCGAATCGAGCCTTGGAGGTGGCTTGCCGTTTCAGCTCTTTATTCTCATTCTTCAATGAGTTGATCTCTTCTCGAGCATCTTTATACATCCGTTATAGCAGGGAGAGTTGCGCTGACAGTTGATACACTTCAAACGTCCTAGTCTGCAGTCGACGGGACAAGTTCGTGACCGCAGTCATGGTATGACTTCAACGTATACGAGTTCGCTTCAATGTCCGATTGTGTTGCCATTATTTGCTCCACTGACATTTCTGGATAGCTCAGCACAGGGGACGGCAGGAGGTCGCTTGGTTGAGGTTCCAAGGCAACCGCATCGGTTATCTCTCTTGCAAACTCGTTGAGGTCTGGAAAGAGGGTGAGCGGACCACGGGAAGAAGAGGCCATGTTATGGGTTGCCGAGTGTTTCAGATTTTACAGAGTGTTTTTAGGGTTTGCAGCTCTCAGAGAACAAAGAGGTTTTCAGCCTGTTTTGTTTTGCACAGCCTTAGTCTAGGCCTCCGTTTAAATAGATTATGCAACAAATCGGGAGTGCAAGCCGAGGCCGACACATCGCATGCCGCTCGACGCCATAATGTTGGGCACGCCTTTTGATGGATTGGGCACGCCTTTTGAGGGCGTGACTTCTGAGAGCGCGCCTTTTGAGGGTGCGATATATATATCTATATATGTATATCTTTTGGGCAACCTATATACACGAATATACAGTGTATTCACCAACAGTTCGACATGACCACACAGTGTCTACTACAACAGTCCGGCATGACTCTGTAAACTGTCCCGACATTAATTCCGGTTAGCCTCTACATCGGTCCGGCATGACCCCGTAAACTCTCCCGACATTGATTCCGGTTAGCTCCTACAACGGTCTAACACGACCACACAGTGTCTGCTACAACGGTCCGGCATGACCCCGTAAACTGTCCCGACATTGATTCCGGTTAGCCTCTACATCGGTCCGGCATGACCCCGTAAACTGTCCTGACATTGATTCCGGTTAGCTCCTACAACGGCCTGACACGACCACACAGTGTCTTTTACAGCGGTCCGACACGACCATACAGTGTCTTCTCCAATGATACGACACGACCATACAGTGTCTTCACCAACAGTTTGACACGACCATACCGTGTCTTCACCAACAGTCCGACACGACCATACAATGTCTTCACCAACGGTCTGACACGACCATACCGTGTCTCCTATCCTATTTTATTTTCCTGTTTTGTTACTCTCTCCAAACTCAAGTTGGTTTGTGCCTATCCTCTTTGAGTTTGACGGGGGCTGTTAGTATATATTAGTATATATATTAGCTGTCAAACCTTTAATAATGTACCTTTAATAATGTTGTTTGGTTTGTGCTTCTGCTTTCGGTTCTTTCGGTTTGTAAGGTTCCTTTTGTTCTCCCTCTCCTCTATAAAGGAGAGAGCTCAACTGAACATTCAAATATAACATCAATATACTGAATATATCAATATATACACAATTTATTCTCTCTCTTTCTCTATACATTATTCTATCAAGAGCCTTGTTGAAACATCTAAAATCCCTAAATCCCAACC
>JAXFYN010001237.1:0-39363 GCA_036172215.1 Camellia granthamiana
CTCTAAAAATTATGATGATCATAAATATGTCCCATGTTCCGGTATTTGAAGTCTTTAAGGCCTTTAATTTGCAGTATAAAGTTAATCACCCAAACGTCCATTAACGAATCAGACAAATTAGATTTCAAATTAATTTTCCCAAATAATTCCAAAAATTCCCATTAACATATCCAAGTACTCAATTTTGATTTTTGAACCCATAAAGGTCGGTAATTTCCATTTTAAGTTCGTAACTCAACTGATAATGCTTCAATTCTTATAGATATAATTAAATTAAACCACATCATTTCATAGGGAAATAAAGATGATTTCTTATACGCATTTTGGGGTCGTTACATCCTCCCCACCTTAAGAAGTTTGGTCCTCCAAACTTGATTCTCCTTGTCACAAGTTTAGTTCCGTCTTGGACATATAACATTTCTCAATCATTTAGCCATTCACAATCTTATACAGTCAATTCCAATGGAGGTTGCTCCCAAAATCACAAGTAATGCGTCTTTACGGACTAATTGGTAACCCAATTGATAATAGTATGTAATAACATCAAAGCATCGTCTCATTATTCACAACCCTTGTACGTTTCAATTTATTGCTCTGAAAGTTATACCGTCCAAATACTATAACAACGTAAGGGTATTCAAAAACGGATTCGCTTCAAGTATTCGATTACATGTGACTCATAAGCTATCAAACTCTTTAAGTTCACAAACAACCCCAATTATCATAATTTCTCAAGGGTTAAGAAGACATTTACTACATACTCACGTTTCAAAGGCGTATGCTTCTTATAACATTTAAATCTAGAATAACACAGATATTCTAAATCAACGACTTCGTGACTTCTATCTTATCTGTTATAAATTATCAGTTCAAATCAAATTCCTAACAGACTCCAAAGAACAACTCAAATCCCATATCAAGGAATTACATGTTCAGGATAAATTATTAGTAAAATCAAATACGGATCAACCCTTAATGGTCAACAGGCACTAATAGTTCATATACAAATCTCGTTACTTGGTAATTCCCATAATAGAAGTCACTTAGTGATAAGCTGGTAACCCAAGCTGTACATCCTTTCAATAGATATGAATAAGTCGCGTAAGCATGTAGTCTCTAGCTTCACAATTATTCTTCGTATTCTCCATTTCCGAAAACATAACAAAATCATTTCGTTATATGGATTCAAAACCATATGTACTAATTCGTAACAAGATCAGAACGATGGGAAGAAGAATCCCAATTAATATCGTCAATTCTTCACAGTATTACTTCTAAATACAGTAACACAAGGAGAACCATATTCCAAATCAAATAACTATGACTATACCAAAGCAAATAACATATAGTTTTGTAAATTCACGCAAACATACCATTGTAGACACTTGGTCATGCTGTCATAAATTCAAATCTAAACAATAAATACAACTATAACAACCATTATTTTGAGCAAAAGGAGCCACTCAAAACAAGGCCAAAAATCAAATTCAAAATCATGCTTGACTAATCAGTCATAACCGTAAGATATAACATCTTCCCTTAATAAGTATTTCTTCTTGTTATAACATAAATTAATCTGGCCTCTTCTTAATCATTTCGGTAGTCCACTATTCAGATGATTCTTTCCTTCCCTACGGTAAAACACAATGTCAACCACATGGTTTCATATTCACAACTTATAATCACAGTGGTCAGCAACAGCCATAAAAAAAAAAAAAATTATAGACCAGTCGTCTGACTTAATTAATATAACAGAGTATCTAATTACTCCACATACGTAGGTCCTATTAGATTCATTCACAGGGTCATAGATTTCCTTAAGTCTATAGTATTCACATCCATCTAGAGTCCATATTGCCTTGAAATTCAACAATTTAGCGACGAAATAATTTGACCACTTAGTATCAGAGTTAAAATGCTTAGCTAGATCAGTTTTATAAGATAATAAATCAATTCGGAATCACGTTGCACATGCCCACTCTCTTTTTTTTTCTTCCTTTTTTTTTTTAATTTTTTTTTTATAAAGTTCACAGTGTTGTGCAGAACAGTTTGCATTATACCCTTCAAATACAGGATAAGATTAATTTAACAATTGCAATATCTAACATCTGCACATCTACACGCAGAAGTATTTCACAGAAATGATTTCTTAATTTTAAGTCATTAGTATACAGAAACAGAATTTTTAATTCTTATAGTAACTTATCAATTTATCAATCATTTAGTGTGATCTCGAAGTAGTCCATAACTATCTATCTTTTTACAAGTCTCATGTAAACAAACACATAATGTGGGTAAGATCCTTCATGTCGTTCAACCATTCTTTATCAGAAATCCTGATTACGGATTACAATTTACACATAACAAAACAGATTACGGATAACAGAGTTAGCTTTCAAATTTCAACTTCAAATTTCATATTATAGATTGCAGATCACAAGTTTCCATAAACAAATTATACGGTTCTAACAGGGGTCAATAACCAATTTCCCAGCAGAGCTTATCTATTGAATCGTCAGTAGGAAACAAAATCACAATCATTTGACTCCTTTACAATTTTAGGAAAAATCACCATATGCATGACTTCTTCTTACAGCCAGTCAAACTTAACACAATTTCAATTATCACACAAAACACATCTTATCAAAATAGTCAAACACAGTAACTTTTCAAGAACACCGGTCTAAACATTGTTATGGCAAGGAGTATCATAAAAGTCAGAATATCACATACATCATTTTCTTTGGTCTTAGAAATATTCTGTGCTTAGAGTTTAATCAATTCATTTGAATAGGTGCTAAAGACTCAATCATATTATCATTATTTCTCACAGATAATTGTTAACCAGTAACATACATTTCATTTAAGCATTTGCATGTAAATTATCTTACCAGTTCGTTCAAATCCTTACTAGGCTTTCGTTGCGCAATTCTGTTGTTTTAATCCCATTCTGCATAGCAATCCGTCACAATAAACACAAAGAATATACACTAGTCATGGATGATATTCGTTAACATTATCAAAGTATACTTAACGTTGCCATCGATTTTTCATATACTTTCACGATGTCATGCACGATGCCTGAATCTTTTCTAGACACCCTAAAGCTCAATGTAGTCGTGTGTGAGATAGCAACTCGTGCTCTGATACCACTTGTCATAAATATGTCCCCTGTTCCGGTATTTGAAGTCTTTAAGGCCTTTAATTTGCAGTATAAAGTTAATCACCCAAACGTCCATTAATGAATCAGACAAATTAGATTTCAAATTAATTTTCCCAAATAATTCCAAAAATTCCCATTAACATATCCAAGTACTCAATTTTGATTTTTGAACCCATAAAGGTCGGTAATTTCCATTTTAAGTTCGTAACTCAACTAATAATGCTTCAATTCTTATAGATATAATTAAATTAAACCACATCATTTCATAGGGAAATAAAGATGATTTCTTATACGCATTTTGGGGTCGTTACATAGTTACTGTAGTAGCATTTTTAATTTCTCATATCCAATTTAGCCACAATAAACAAACAAAAGACAAACAAAACATCACATCCAATTTATAATCATTACATTCTTCTCTCACAAAAAAAGTCAAAAAAACTAAAAAGTCCTTCCAAAATCAAACTTTTTAACCTAGGCTAAAATAGCTAAAAAAGCCAAAAAGCTAACCCACTTCTCAAACGGAGGCTGAGTGATATTTTCAATTTTGGAATTGTTTCAAACTTAAAAATTTAATAATTATGTATGATTTTTCTCTTCTTTTTTTTAAAAAAAAAATAAAAAATAAAATTATTATTTTGAGAATTCTTTTTTTGTGAAATCTTTCAAATAAAACCTATGATAAATATGATTTTTTTTAAAAAAGAAATATTGACGAAATTTCTTTGTGCTCGCTATTACAAAAAATAATGAAAATTTCAATTTAAACTAAAAAATGTAAAATTGAGGTCTAGTCTAAATTAAAGAAATTTTATTGTTAAAAAATAGAGAAATTTAAAATTTTCAGGATTAAATTTATTTGTTTTATAACAGAGAAGTAGTGAAAGTTCACTAATCAAGATACAGTTTTAACTGAGTTCTTTGCAATGTCTGTTCTGTTGGGTTCAGTGACCTTTCTTGATTCCATAATTGTTGATGTTGGATCTCAGTGTCATGAACAACAAGACTAGGCCTTGATTTTAATTAAGATAATGAAGAAGCAAAATTGAGGTTGAGCAAACAAGCACGAGAGTAGCTAATCCAAGTAGTAGTGGTGACGCAAATAGAAAAAATGTGGTTGGCAGCGTTAATAGAAATAATTTTGATTCAAACTGATTGTTGGTAGTGATGTAAAGATACAACTCGTCTCCCTCCCCCATAGGGGGATAGTAGGGCAAGAGTTGGTTGACTGTGGTTAGGGCTTGCAGGGTAGAGGAAAGAGAGATGAGATGAGAGAAAAAGGGAAGGCAGTTTGATAATTTGAAAGAAAAGAATTTTTTTTTTTTTTTACCATTTTGTATTATTTCACATATTTTCATGTCTATTGCAATTATTTTTAACTCCCCTTTTTTTTCTTGGTAATTTCTTTGGTCAATTCATTCATTGTATCTATTTGAATTCTAAAAAACAAAGAAGAAGAAATTATCTCTAAAACAAAAAATAGTATATTAATCTTGGGTAATTATTCAGTAATCTCAGAATATGGACCCATGATATTTCATAGTATTATAATTGGTGGAGAAGGTGGGTAGGTGTGATATTATGTTAAGTGATTGGAGAACATGAGATGCATATTGAATGATGATTAGTTAGGGAGTACAGACATATAGTATTCTGGGAATATTGAATAATTCCCCATTAATCTTAAACTAAATACTAAATTTAATTGATAAAAGACTATCAAATTTCCTTAGAAAATATTGAATTTTGCTATCAACATTTTATATGAATTTATAATTTGGTTAAGTACATAAGTCTACACATATTAGGTAACTATCACTTAAAGTTGAGGGTAAATTATAAATACACTCCTTGAGGTTGTCTTAAAATATATATTGTCCATTGTGGTTTTGAAAATCACAAAAATTCCATTGTCAAAAATCTTTATTTAATAAAATTAACAAAAAAAAAAAAAAAATGAAATTCCTAACTATTCTCCTATGCAGTAGTAAAATTATTGAAATTAAAATATATTTATAATATCATTAAAAATTATTAATTGACTTAATAATTTATTAATAAAATGGATAATTTGTTCTCTGATTAGAAATTTGAAGGGGTAGAATGTAATTTTCAAAACTATAGAAATCAATTCATATTTTAAGTAAATCTCAGAAAATATATTTATAATTTACCTTAAAATTTAAAATTAACGTAGAAAGAATTTGAGTCTAAAGTTAATATGACTTATTACTATTGTTTAATATTCTTAAATATATGTGACTATCACATTCTCAATCTAAAATGTATAATTTTTTTTTTTTTTGGAGGGGGGGGTGGTTATAAATTTGTGGTTTTTGAGCACTACAAATTGAATAATATAGCTATGATTTTAATAACTAAAAATGTAACAAGTGACTTTTTTAATTAAAAAGTTAAAAATTCACTAAAAAGATCAAAAAGTCAGCAACATATAATAAAAAGTCAAAGATTCTCTTTTCTTTCTATTTTTTTTACACATTTTTTCGTAAAAAATTTAAAAGTCATCTCAAATATACTAATTTTTTTTATATATTATAATTTAATTAAAAAATTAAAAAATTACTAAAAAAATTATTTTCAAACGAGGCCTGAATTTTAATAGATGATGTGGCTGAGATATAAGTCCGTCGGCCAACCCTTGCCCCACTCTCCTCGGTGGGATCTAAGTTAGATCTCCTTCAATTTATTCGACGTGGCATTTTTTTTGTTATGAGGACATAACCTCATTAAAATTTAGACTAAAGTGAAAAAAAATTAAAAGTTAATGATATAAAGACTAAAACGATAGAATTTTATTAGGGATATTTTTCATAAATTTAATTTTACTTACTTATATTTTATTTAGTTTATATTATTTTTTTATGTTCCAATATATTTTATGAGTGATATAATTATCAAAATACTCCTAATAAAATGAGAGACTTACGTGTCGGTCATAATATGTGTATTTATTGTCCGATAGGTCTTATAATAATTAATAACATTTTTCATCAAATATTATTAAAAAAATCACTAATTGTTAATTTTTAACAACAGTTTAAAAATTATAATAAAAAAATGTCACTAATTATAAATTTTAACGACAGTTTAAAAAAATTGTCACAAAAAAATTCACCTATTTTAAACTTTCAACTACGGTTTGAAAAATTCGTCACAGAAAAACATCACTAATTGTAAGTTTTAGTGATAATTTATAAAAATCGTGATAAAAAAGTCACTGATTGTCAATTTTTAACGACATATGCAAAAAATTGTCACAAAATTATTTTTAACGACAATTTTATTAGGACTTATTCTCAATAGGACTTGATGAAAATTAAGTCCAACTATTAGGACCTATTGATAGTTTACCTTAATAATAATATGGTGAAACGTGTATTAATGTTTACGTTGACATGTTTCGTGATGTGAACATTCACATTGTCAAATATGAATGTTCGCATCACCAAATTGTTAAGAGTTTAAAAAATATTTGTAAGAGTAAATTGTGTATAAAATACTCTAAATATGATAATTAAGATTTGGTGGATCAAATGTTTAAAAAATAGAACTTATTAAAATACAAAAATATATTATGAACTAATTGAGATACAAGTACTTAAAAGATGATTTTTTAATAAATTTGTCATTTTATTATTATTGCCATCTTTTATGAATCCACATAGAAAATGAAAAGTTTAGAGCAAGGTGGAGAAGGATTGACGGAATGGATAGGAGAAGGGTGATAAAAGAGCTAAACGATACGAACATTTAACTGGTTAAGTTTAGTTTGAAATTTTTAATGGATTTTTAAATTTGTTAAAACTTGATCCTTTAAATTTTCAAGTTGATATGAAACAAGTTTTTGTCAAGCCGAGATTAAATAATTTGATATTTTTATATAATTTTAAGTTTATCCAACTGAATCGAACGAGTAACTAATTATTTAAATTTAATTTGAAATTTTTTATGAGCTCTAAAACATGTTTAAAATTAATTTACCTACTTAACAAACCGAATTCAAATGATTTTTTTAGCATACCAAATATGAATTAAATGCGAACTGTATGGCTGGTTTTACGCCTCTTAAATAAATATTCACTTGTCTGGTAAGTAAGGAATAAAGGTAGAACTCCTTTTGAGACATTTGTATGGTAATAAGGAATAGGAGGAGGATTCTAGTCCAAAATATGATCTGGATTGGAGGTGTTTGTTTAGGCTTGTGAGATCCATAATAGGTTTTATTTCGATGATTTGAGTCATTTATTTCGTTAGGTAGTTTATGTATTTCATTCACAAAAAAAAATTAGATCGATCCAATAGCTATAACTTCTTCAATTTACTATTTTTTCACTAAAAACATGGACGATAATTGTGTTTTTAAAAATTGAACCATACCTTTTCTGATGACAAAAATAATAAATTAAACAAGTTACAATTATCAGATTGACATAATTTTTATTTTATTATGAACAAAATACACCTGCTCTTGATAAAATAAATAATTCAAGTTATCGAAATGAGACACGTGATGAGTCATATAAATCAAATCAATCTCCTCTCATTCAAATTTTAGACGGGAGGAATCCTCCCCCCAAGGAATAAAGGTAGAACTCCTTTTGACACCACCAAATCCTTTCTACCGAAAAAGAGAAAGAAAGTTTCGTTTTTATTCCATTTTTTGTTTATTAATACCTTTCTTTATGCATGTTGGAGAATAATTATTATATCAAGCAATGCCAGTATTTCCCTTCACCCTTCCTTTCCTGCTCAACCAAAAAGAGGCAGCATATGTTCTTTTATCTTATGTTTAAAATTTTAAAAAAGAAATAAGAAAAATAAATGAAGTATGAATAAAATAAAAATTTATAATCCAAACACAACTTTTGGATTTTTCTCAAGCTTAAGTATGAACTTGGCTGTTATGTTTGGCTTTGTGGGGTTTACTATATGTCCCGTTTCAATGATCTGAATTATTTATTTTGTAGGATATTTTGTATATATTATTTATGAAAAAAATTAGGCTGATTCAATGTGCTTTTTAGACTGATTATTTTTTAAAAACAAACGCAAGAAAATGAATAGACTATAATTATCATATTGACCTATTTTTTTTTTAATATATGATATATACGAAGAGCTCTACAAAATGAATGTTTCGAATTATCGAAACGGGACTCGTGATGAACCCTATGAGCCCGAACAAGACTGTCAAGTTCATATTTAAACTTGAGAGAAGCCTAACCCGTTCTCTTAAAATGACTACTAGGGGTGGGCATGGTTTGATTTGGTTTAGCTTTGAAGTAAACAAAGACCAAACAAACACTAACTACAAGAAATTAAGCTTTTAGAGACAAAAATTTAGGAATAAAATCACTTTTTAGAGACAAAATACTTTTGTTGCCTAAAGTGTTATTATTTTATTTTTAGCAACAAAATTAGATATTTGGTGATGAATTACTAACTTTTTGGGACTAAAAATTGTCTCAAAAAACAAACCCTTTTGGAACCAAATTATTTTGTTCCTAAAAATTCATTTATTAGCGACATTTCAAAATTTTGTCAGTAAAAACTTATTTTTTAACTTTTTGAGACGATTTCTTAGCAACTTCGCGACAACTGAAATTACTCTCTAAATATTTTTCACAACAAAATATATATTTTTAGAGATAAAAAAAACTTAGTTCCTAAAATTGTTATATGTTGCAGTGTACCAACGCTTCCATGAAATTTGAAACAAAATCAAATAATAAAAATCTTAGAACCAAACTAAATCGAACCATGAAAACGTGGTTCAATTCGGTTTGGAATAGTTTGGAACTATAGCTTTGATGAATTTTGTCATCATTCATAACAAAGTCACAACTTGCTCAAATATCGAGTAATATATCAATATTTTACAAACAAAATTATATACAAGAACACACTTGTAAGCAGGGGTGGAGGCAGCATAGGGCCGGGGGGTCACGCCCCCCCCCCCTCAGTTTTGAATTTTTTTTTTATGTATTATTGCCATGCATAAAATGTATTCTTTTTTTTTTTTTTCTTAACATGTTCTTTGGCTAAGAATTTATTATATTATTCACAACAAGTAGTTATTTGATACTTTGGGAACACTATGTGGTATTATTTATATAATAGTTTAAATCAATAGTGTAGCAAAAAATATTATAAATTGGATATAATGAACTCATTATTTTCAAGTAGTTGACATACCACTTAGTATGATTTGTGATTTTCTATGTTTTGAGCATCACGTAGGTAACGCCATATGGTACTCTAAGTCTGTTTAATAATTTTCATTCAAAACACATCATTTATAAACAATGTTATCTCTTTAATATGTTTCTGTCAAATAAAAATTAAATAGATTTTATAATAATTTGTGCTATAAATGATGTGTTTTTATTTTTTAAAATTAGGAATTTTGATTCATAATTTTTTATGCTAAAATTGAAAACTTACATCATCCCACACCGAACTATTCCACACTATTATAGAATTTTGATCTATTCATATTAATAATGAATATGTAATTTTTTATGTTTAAATTTATCTCATAAAATTATGATTATCTTAATGTTGCTCATGATTTTTATTTTTGAATAAAAAATTATAATTAATAAGTGCCCACTCTAACCTAATTTCTGGGCTCTTCCACTGCTTGTATGTAAAGGGTTAACAACATACGAATATATATAAGATACTAATAAGATACTTGAGTGTCTACCATGAATAACAAATTATATATATATATATGCATATATTCAAACGGTCTGGTTCTGTTCCAAATTGGAACCATGACTATGAAACCACAGACTGAATTGTCAAGTATAGTTTACATATTTTAATAAGCAAGACCGAACCATACATTGACAAAACCAAACCAAACAGTGCGCTTTGGTCTGAATCGAATCAATTTGCGTTTTTTTTCTATTTTTTCTTAACCCTAATAACTAACCCCATCATTCCTTCCATTGTTTGCATATTTTCATTTATTTTTTTATTTTTTTATTTTTAGGGGGGGGGAAGGGCCAAGTTATTATATAAAAGATAGGAGGAAAGTCGAGACAAGTGTGATTGAAAAAAAATGGTTTTGAATCATGAATTTGGGCATCTTTGAGCCAAAATAAAGAAAAGACTCATGTCTTTTAAGGTGGGTCCATGTGGTAATATGTTCACCTCTGTAGGTAGATTAACACGTCAAAGTTTGTTCAAAATCGTTAAGGAGTGAATGAGAAATTGATTTCCAAAACATCATTTGAAGTATTAGTTGAAGGATGATAATTAAACTATTTCCCACATTAGTTACCTAGGAAACCAAGTGAGCTTATATACTCCTTTTGTGGACATGGGTTGGGCCTAAGGGGTACGAAAGTTTTGTAAAAGAGGGAGAACTTTGGGGATTTTTTTTAAGGTCTCTGGTATTAAGATTTTATAGCATAAAGGACACTCAATATTTTTATAATGTTTAAGGTCCCTCAACATCGATTTAGAAAAATTCGATCCAGAGAATTTCTTTGGACAAATCACAAAGAAAATTCCAAATTTCTTTGGACACATCACAGAGAAAATTCCAAATTTCTCTAGACAACAATGAGGACTAGTGCTCTGCTTCAGAGAAAATTGGGTTGGTTCAGAGAAATTCTCTGGTTTGGACTGAATTTTTTCTAGGTTGAAGTCAATTTTCTCTGGGATGGTCTAGGGAAATTCTCTAATTTGGACTGAATTTTCTCTGGTTTGGTTTAGATAAATTCTCTGGTTTGGACTGAATTTTCTCTAGTTTGGTCTAGAGAAATTCTCTAGTTTAGATTGAAATTTCTCTTGATTGATTTGAGGGACCTTAGACATTCTCTCATTGGCATTTCATCAAACACCTTCTTTGCTAAATCCATGTCCCTAGATCGTGTAAGGTTGTCTCCCTTTTTTAGTTGCCATTATGATATTTTCAATCATTACTTAAAGACAGAAGTAGAGAAAAATCTTGTAATCTAAGATCCAAAAATTGTCAAACATAAAACATAAACTAGTGTAATGGAAACCGAGAATCAATTGTATACCTTCAACAGGTTTGGAAGAAGCCTCTTCACTATATGATCATGATGATAATGGAGATGGACATGATAATGGAGATGGACCACCACTACCACAACTCTGAATTCGATTTAGAAGTTTTCGGTGAGAAAAGCAGCGATCGGAGATGAGCATGGGCATGGCGGTGGTGGTGGGAATGGAGATGATCTGGAAGTCTTCATGGGGAGAATGGGGACGATCTGGAAGACGCAAAGATGAGAGAGAGAGAGAGAGAGAGAGGAGAAGAGGTGAATTTAGCAGAGGAAGAAAGTTTAGAGAGAGAAAAAAATGAGGTTTGATTTGAGAAATTTCTCTATGATATATGAGTGTGGAGGTTGAGGAACCTTAGACATCACAAAATAATATTGTGGATCTCTTCCATTACTAAACATGAGAGAGGGATCTTAGACTAATTTTCCCGAGAACTTATAGTTTAGTTGCATATAAATTTGTCATCCAGTTTTGTAATTAGTTTTCCTCTCATAACTATGTCCTCTTTTTATTCTAAATTGATTGGAATACAAAAGATCTACAATGTGATCCTTCCACCGTTGGATTGATCAAGTTATTTTGTGATTTTTTCCCTATCTATCTATGGACATTGTTTTCAGTGTAATCCAATGATTGGGTTGTTCTTAAACTGCAATGTATTTAGTTTAGTTGTATGAGAATATTCTATTTTATGTATTTAGCATGTTTTGCATAGTTAGTTCTGTTATTTTCATTTTCTATTGGCTATATAATGCCCAAGATCAAACCGTTTTTGATTTGGAATGCGCATTATATTAAGGATAAAACAATTGTGTTATTTGTTTGTATTTTTCCCTTAAACAAATAAAAATATTTTAATTAGTGATTCATTGCTGGTCATTTTTATTTTTGGATGACAGCATCCCGTAAAAATTATTGATTTCTTTTAGTAATTTTTCAATTTGTGAGGCTACTTAATCTTTAAGGTAGTGATCAAATTATTACTACTAGTTGAATCTTTAAATTATTTTTCACCCTTATATTTATCCTTTTCTTTTTTCTTTTTTTGGTAACAAAAAAAGGGGATAGCTAGGCTACGCTAGCCAGCCCCAGCCTCGGGCAAGACCTCTTTTTCGAAGAATTATAAAGGCGCCATTCAAGCAATTCAAATGATAAGACATGAAGACACTTACCGCTAAACCAACCACTGTTGACTTATTTATCCTTTTCTATCTTCCCCTTATTCTATGGATGATTTGTACCAATGTGGTGAACACTTAGATAGCTTAGTTAAA
The DNA here is from genome assembly GCA_036172215.1 of Camellia granthamiana. Classification (NCBI taxonomy): domain Eukaryota; kingdom Viridiplantae; phylum Streptophyta; class Magnoliopsida; order Ericales; family Theaceae; genus Camellia; species Camellia granthamiana. Next base: position 12,502 of record JAXFYN010001237.1, read on the forward strand.
ATAGAACTGTGATTGGAGTTCTAAACCTAAATTTGTTAGTCAAATTCATTGATTATGACCGACTAGTTACTTATTAGTGGAATCATTCTTGCACTTGTAGTTTTGAACCTTCAATTAATGGTTTATATAACCTACGTGGGAATCGATTTTGTGAGTTTCGGAATCTGATTATTTGAGTATCAATCATTGACTTGGTTTTTTTCAATATGGGTATAAAGATATGATATGATATTTAAGCCATTAAGCATACAGTGAATCACCAAATTGATTTGATAGTTACGTGAGTATTTTTCATGATAATCATTTTTTTCTTTAGGAATTTTTCAATGCCTACATTACTAGGAAGGAAGTCAAAAATTTTATTTAAAAGGGATCAAAGTAAGTGTAGCAACAAAAAAAAAAAAAAAAAAGAAAAAAAGAAAAGAAAAAAAAAAAGCCATTTTAAAAAAGATATATACAAAAAAAACACAAATAGTAGAAAAAAAAAAATCAATAGATTTATGTAAGTAATTTCTTAATACTTATCTATATATTTCGTACAAATTTTTAGTTATATAATTTGGATCTTAGTTCACAATTTATCAGATTATCATTTTAAGACATTTTATTTGTTGATATAATTTATATATATATATATAAATTACCATTATGATTCTTATAAGTGAAATAACAATGAATTATGTACCATATATGTGAAAGAGTTGAAGACAGTACCATAATAAATAAATAAATAAAAGCTTGAAAATTTTTATGGGACATGCCACCTCGCAATTGGCCCGGGCTTCATCCATGACCATCCGACACAATATAGATGTGTGGGTTGCCAGTCTAATAACTGGCTTGGGTTAAATGGGGCCTGGAGATAAGAGGTGGCAAAAGCCATCCAAAAGTTTATTTGGATAAAACATTTATTTTTTAAAAAAAATATCATTATACCCTTTAATCAAATTATTAAAATGACCTAGCTCTAAACTTAACTCTGACCATCTCCTCGCAATTCTCACATCCCTTTGACCGGCTATCCCAAATTCGGTTAGTCATTCCCAAAACCCTTGCCATTGTCACCTCCTCTTCTGCCACCAATGATCAGCCATCCCTTCCCCGTTGTCACCACCTCTTTCTCCTTTTTTCTCTTCTTGTATATAGCAATACTGGTTTGGACCCGAACTATTTGATGTTTTAGATTCGGGTTTTATTGTCTTGTATAGCCATTTATGTCTTATTTCCCTTATACCCCTTTGGTTTGGCTTTTGGGTTGTGTTGATTGCGTTTGGAACATGTTGGTACCTTATTTTTCAAAAACCTTGTTGCCCAGAATTTTGTCTCTATGCTCGAGCGTCACTTCTTACACTCGAGTGGTCTTTGTGAATTCTCAGTACTTTTGCAAGTTTGTAAAACTAATGGGAATTGGCATTCTTTGCTTGAGCGAAATTTCTTACGCTCAAGCGGTCTTGGCTTGAGCGGCCTTTATTAAGCTCGAGCATTGGCCTTCTGTTTGTAAAACTACTGGGGGTTTGTATTTCACGCTCGAGTGACAACTTCTTGTGCTCGAGCAGTCACATCTTTTGTGTCTTACGCTTGAGCGTCACTTCTTGCACTTAAGCGGTCTGTGCGTATATCAGATTGTAAAATCATTTTTTTGAGTCACTTTTTCATTTCTCTCTCTCTCTCTCTCTCTCTTTCTCTCTCTCTCTAAACTTTCTAAAAACTCTAGATCTACACTTTCTCTCTCTAAAACTCATATTCTCTCTTCTAAAACACCTAGATCCATTGATTTCTCTGCGCTATTCCCTTTGCGAAAAAGGTAGAGCTCACTTAGAGCTTCATTTTCATTCGAACAAAGTGGGGTTTCGGCGTTATTGAAGTCTTCACCCTCTCCATCGTCTTCTAAGCTTGAGGTAGAGATTCTTTACACTCTAGTATGAGTTTTACTTTAGTCATTTGTTATTTCAAAAGATTATAGTGGTTTGGGGTTTTTGTTGAAAACCTAGGGTTTGAAATCAAAATGTAAAACATGGATTTTCAAATGGTTTCTAGGAAAAGCTTGTGGGTATGAAATTGGGGTTGATATATGTTGAAATGAGGTATTTCCTACATTGAAATTGATTTTCAAAGAGAAAGGGATTTTTCCCTAAAATGTGAATGTTTGAGATTGCAAAGAGAAAATGGAATTGATGTTGAGAATCATGAAATTGAAGTAATGTTGATGATGGCGGTGGAGTTGAATATGCATTATCACTCCCATCTTGAGATTTTAAAAAAATGTATCTTTAATGAAATTTATTTATCTGTTTAGAAATATTTGTTTTGGACTATTGGTGGAGGATAGTTATGAGTGTTGTAGAAATTGCATGGGAATTAGGTGAATTAAAAGTAATTTCTCATCCATGTATATTGAACATTGTTTCTTATTTAATACATTGAAAATGTATATGATTTTGAAAAAGATGGGTGAACGTGGGAAAGAAGTGTGTATCACTAAATCAAGTTGGCCTGTGTGTCCAAGGTAAAAGTCTTGAAAAATTCGTTTATACATGAGTGCCGATTCCTGTGGATGAAATATCCGTAAAATGGCAATAGTAGCGCTTGTATACGCTACGTTTACATGGGTGTCGTTTGACTGTTTTCCGCAGATGAAATATTCGTGAAAGCTTGTACTGGTTTGAGATTTCCCCCTGCTTTCTATTGTAAAGGGCATGGTTTTGAGAATTGTGATATAAACCTGGCATAACACAGCTTTTGAAAAAGGTCATAAATGTTTTGGTATCGGCATTGCATATGCATAAAACCTTATGGCTTTGTTAAGATTTATACGTTGTGTTATAGTATTTCTACTAGGCTTTAGGTTATCCTATGTAGGAAAACCATTTTCAGGTGCTAATGATATGCCTTTACCAACGGCTTTTCTTGGGAGGACTGTGGAGCTAAAGGCTCAGTGTTGTTCTTTTGTATTTAATTTTGTATAAGCCTAGGGCTTTATTTGTATTGAGCTTAAGACTCACTTTTGATGTACCAAAGCATTGACTTGGAAAGATATAAGCCTTTAGGGCTTATGATTAGCTGTTTAGCTTTCATTTCTTTTCACAATCTTGTAACACATGTTGTAGATTCAGGATGTATTGTTTATGAATGTGTATCGCATATGTCACCTTTTGTATAAACTCTGATTAATGAAAGCTTATCAATTCATTTATGTTGCTATTTATTAGTTGTTATGAAATGGATATATTGTGTTTATTTCAGAGCGTTACAACTTGGTATCAGAGTGTACCGGGTTTGAATACTTTGAGTTCGTGGGAAGTGGTTATTACCATAATGAGTTTGTCTCACTTGATAAAGACATTTGTATGTATGGTTTGCTATATGATAACATGCTTATACGATTATATGGGTATGAGATTTAATTTCTAGGATATTGATTGGGTCTACGAGTTTTTAGAAGTCATATTAGAAGAGCACCTGATCACTGCTATTTCTAATTGGAACTTTGGCAACTCCGCGGGACGGTCATTATCCAGGAAGGAAATTCGCATGTGTTTATGTGACTATGTGCTTATGTCGATTTAATTGTTGTTATCCACCGCATTAGGACGCGAGTGAGTTAGCTTCAGCATATTTGTAAATGTGCTAATCTCTTCTATTACCTTCATTAGGATGTCAAGACGTGGATGTGGTAATAGTAGACGTGGTAGGCCTAGAAGGCATAAGGTGCCTTTACCGAATGAGATTTTGGCGCAAAAGGAAGGGATTGGTTAGGCCAATGTGGCCGAAAACTGGCCATGAGCGCTTTGGCCCGTGAGATGGCCGGAACTTTGCGGGGATCCATGGACATTCTCAGGGCTGAGAATCAAGTCCCCAAGGAGCTGAGGCAGGGCTATCGTTCTTAAAGAGGGAGTTCTTTCGGTCTAATCTGGACGAGTTTTTGGGTGATCCTAAAGAGCCACTAAAGATGGATGAGTGGTTAGAGCAGATAGTGAAGACGTTTGAGATGCTTGGCATTGAGGACGACGAACTAAGAGTGACCTTGGCATCCTTCTAGCTGAAGGGAGATGTGGGTCAATGGTGGAAGTATGCATGTGGGCGCATTGGAGTGAGTTGGGAGGCTTTTGTCAACGCTTTCCAGGACAAGTTCTTACCTCCCACGGTTAGGGAGAAGTTTGTAGCTCACTTTTCATGCTCCTCTCGGAAGACGACTAGCCCTACAGTTTGGACTCCCGTGGTTCTGAATCTGATTTCATAAAGTGCAATGTGAAACAGTGAAAACACAAAAGAGTCCAAATCCAATAATTCTTTTGGAAAATCGATGTTTGAATCAAATGCCAAAAATGGACTGCTTTGACATATTTTAGAGTTGCCACCTAAATATTTTTGGGAAATTTCGGAAACCTGAGACTCGTGCCAAAGGCCACTTATCCGTCATCACCAAAGTGTCTCGGCTCGAGAACTTAGGTACAAGAGGGGAAGGTCATGGATTGAGCACCCCACTCGCCCGATCAAAGATCGGCCTCTACTAATCACGATGTAATTTTTATTTAGGTTATATGCTCTTGTTCCGGTTTTATTAGCTATTTTTACTATGTGACGCACATAAGTGTAACAAGCCCGCGAGGGACCTCGGCCACAGTTCGGACTCCCCTTTTTTTTTTTTTTTTTTTGTTGCGGTTCGTAATCTGAACCAAAGAGTCCAACTCTGGCAAATCGTTTTGAGAAAAACAGATTTTGAAAGGAAGTGCCAAACATGGACTGCTTTGCCAGATACAGAGTCGCCACCTAAATATTTTTTTAAAATGGGAAATTTAGGAAACCCTGACTCGGTGCCGAAGGCCACGTGTCCATCATCACCAAAGTTGTCTTGGCTCGGGAGCTTGGGTACGATCGGGGAAGGTCAGCTATGAGCACCCCCTTTCGCCCGGTCCGAAGACCGGCCTCTACTAACCATGATATCCGATTTTGAAAACGTTATGTGTTCTTATTCCGGTTATTAGCCTAGAATTACTATGTTATGCGCACAGCAAACAAGTATAGACTAGATTGCCTAATTTGGAAACAAGCATTGCATATCCGTTTGTTTTGAAAAGCGCTTTGGAATTTGCTACTCGCAAGTAGGCTAAGACACGGATTTCAACGAGTTTTTCCAATTCAAACAATCCAACCTTCACCCACAGGCAATCAAGCAGTTTATCTCATATAAGCACTTAGCCACATGGTAATCATGCTGTCATGGCAACATTCACACGCATGCGATATGCTAAAGCGAAAAAAACTCACATAGTACTCCAAGCCAAAACAGAAACTAGTTAGTAATCATATGCATGGTCCTGGTTTATGTTAAGTGGCTAATGCAACACAAGCAAGGGTGTAATCCAGACAGGCTCGGCTATCCTAGACATGGCATGTGAAATGCTACAAGTAACAAGTATTCAATTTGGAAATTGAAATACAATGCAGTTAGCGTGATGTACCGAGCCCGGTGCATGCAAGACAAATTTATGAATGCACTCATGCATAGCATAAGGTATGCTAATTTAAATATGCCCTAATCTACCATCATAAGCAGGTAAATAAAAGGGAAGAAAGAAGTGGGGGTTGGAATGCACACACACACACACCCACCCTTATTACAAATTCGCCCTCGCTCGGAGGGACCAAATAAATATTACAGATTAATTAATAAATAAATAAATTATTACAAAATTTCTAATTACTAAATTAAATCCAAAATAAAAAGAAAGGGGTCACAGCCCTGCCTCGGGATGCGCGAATGATGCATGCTCGATCCAACTTGCCCGGAAGACCCGCGTCATGCCACTGTTGCCTCTATTTTTACTGCCCTGTCTCTCCAAAAACTTCCAAAGTCCCAGAATACCTTCCTTGTATGCTGCTGCACACCATCGGCTGGAGGAAGTATCCACCGGCCATCTAAAATATCTACCGGCTGTCCATGAGGTTATCGGCCATGCACTGATGGCCGGTCGGCACTCTATACTGCCGGTCGGCAGAAAATTCTTGCAGAAGACAGTTTTGACAGCAACAGCAGACAGGCAGTGCATGACATGGAGTTTTGAGCAAATATAAGCATGGCTATGCTCCCTATCATGTGTTAAACTCAAGAGAGCAGAGCCCTCGACCCTCGGGCCATCAATGATGCATCTTGGTGCATGATGGCCTAAAAGGCCAAGTTTGCATTTTAATGGAAATGCATGCAACACACAAATGAAGACCAAGGTTCTATCATGTATTGGTCAAGGGCCTCGATGACCGAGAGTTAGAACAAGTTGCATCACTTGTGGTATGAACTCCTTTCAACCCTCACACTTGGTTTGACACCCCAAACCAAGTAATGCAATGCATGTTATGCAAGCATGGCTCCACAATGCAACCTAATACTAAAATGCAAACATGCCAAAGGTAATGCAACATGCAAGGTGCAAATGCAATGCAAACATGGACAATTTAGGCAATAGGATTAGCATGTGGCAAGACCATATTAATCAAACATGCAACAAGCATTAGACAAATGTGCAATGTTGGACTTAAACCATGATGGGGCAGACCTCAATCCACCCCAAAACAGTGGCCAAAAGTGCCCCAAAAGGTGGGCAAATGCTCAAACAAACATGCAAGCTAATGGGCCCAAAACTAAGGCATAAAGGAGAGCACTCCACTACCACCAACAAGACCACACATGGTATGAATTAGACAAGCAAAAACAGAACTTCTATTCACCAAAACACACCCCAAAATCCGATGATATGGCAGCCCAAATGCCTAGAACATACAAGCATGCACAATGCCCATTTTAAAGCATAAGAGATCAACATTTCAAAATATGAAAGAGATGATAAATGGAGACATATAAGCATGGCATAAGGACTGAAATAGCATGTTAATCGATCCCAAATCACTAAAATAGCTTGACCAAATGCATGTTTAGGACTCACATCTCAAGACTTACAAGCCTTAATGCAAAGCAACTATGTCAAACATGCTAAACATGATAAAACCAGTGGCCAACAGACCTTAAACATGACAAAATGATGCTAATGTCTTCATGGAATCATGCTAATACGTGCAAGGATCATGGCCTAAACACAAGATGCATTTCTATGCCAAATAGAGGAATGCAAAGCAAGTATAACATGCATGAAAGAGGCCAACAAACCACCATTAGACAGAGGTAAAACATGCTCCAAAACATCCAGATAAGCTCTGAAATGAGGCCAAAACAAACCAAGTATGCATGTTGCCTTTTAAGCCAAAAACAAAAGGCAAAAGAGGGACAAAGGGGAGGGGGGTGTCCCTCCCCTATACAAGACTTCAAACCACCTTCCTCATTACTAAAAACCCACTGGTTTTCAGTGATGAGAGGACCCAAAACAACAAGGCAAATAAGGCCTCAAGAAAAGGCACCAAAGAGGCCAAAATAAGGCCTAAGAGGGTGAGTTTGCACTCAAACCACAAAGTGACCTTAATGAAAGTTCAAAAGCAAGAAAATATAAGACTTTTTTATGTTATACACAAAGCTAAAAACAGTAAGCAAAACAGGTAAAAACTTGTTGCAAAAATGGGGAAACTAAAGCAAAGTGCTCACCCTTGAAGAACACCTCAAGAACAGATGATCCAGCCCTCTTCTTCTGATCAAAAACAGTCCAAAACCTCAGCAAACAACCCTCCAAGCCTCCCAATCTCGAGCTAAGGTGTAATGGTGTGTGTATTAGTGCAAAAGTAAGGTGAAACCACACTTTTAGGCCTAAAAACACACACACAAGAGGAGAGAGAGGGAAAATCTAGAGAGAGGAGATATATGGCAGATACATAGATACACAAGCTCTGGTTTTTTGGTGAAAATGGCTAACCCCTCACCAAGGGAGAGAGATGGTGCTTATATAGGCAAAAAACAAGGCTCAAGGCTTCTCCAAGAAGCTAACTAAAAGGGGCAAAGGGTGCAAAGGGGTCTTGGCTTCTTGGGGAAGCTAAGACAGCTGGCCAAGCTTCTCCAAGAAGCTTGGCCAAAGGGGTCAACCTTCTAGAAGGTTTGGGGGTTCAAAGGTGCAAAGAGGTCACTCCCATGCACGGGGATGAGTGATGGTGTATTCCAGCTGGCACAGCTGGCATGCACCATGCCTCAGGGGTGCAAAGGATGTACGCCGGCCACCAAAAGGGGTCACCGGCACAATAAAGTGCCGGTCGGCTAAACATAGTATCGACCGGCCATCGTTTTTAAGAAAACACTGCCGGTGGTACACATGTGCGGCCGGTGATGATAGGGGAGGGCCGGTGGGGCGTGGGGATGGCCAACAAGCCATTCCCTGCCCTTCAGGGCAAAAACACAGGTGTTTGGTGCCAAAACCGAACACGAAGCAGTCGAGTCAGGAGGTCCCGAGGCAAGGCGCGCAGCCGAGACCTCCGGGAACTCGAGACGAACACGAACATGGATAATCACCGAGTGTTCCAACGGTGATGTCCAAGTCTTGAGGACGGTCAAAAATGGGGTGTCTACAATAAGTATAGACTATTTTGCCAAAAATTATATTTGATTTCATGTTTGTTTTTTGAAAAGAGTTTGTGAATATGCCACTTGAAAAAGTGGGCTTAAAATGGACATTAATCAAACTATCCCAATTCAAGCAACTAGCCTTCATCCACATGCATTCAAACAGTTATATCATTTAAGCAATTAGCCTCATGGAAGTATGCTTGGCATGGCAACACAAACATTCGATGCAAGATGCTAAAGCTCAAAATTGCCCACCTAGTACTCCAAGCCAAAACAAAGCAAAATAATTAGAAAAATATGCATGCTCCTAATTTAATGCAATATGACTAAATGCAATGAACACATTATATAATTTATAGGCTTGGCTATGAGCATGGCATATGGTTCCATTCAAGACATGCGATAATGCACATATTCAAGCAATGAATTTGAGCATTGATATTGGGTTAGTATGATGAGCCGAACCTTGGATGCATACAAGACAATGGATGCAACGCATAAGAATGCTAATTTGAAAAATGATGTTCTATACTGACCATCATAAGCAAGTAAGTAAAAAGGAGAAAGACGTGGGGTTGAAAGACATACAACTTATTACACATTTGCCCTCGTGCAAGAGGGTGCAAATCAAAGTCCGAGAGTCTGAATTAAACTAATTATTACAAAACCGAATGAATAAATTAAAGAATTAACTAACTAGCTACTCTATTACAACAAGGATAATAATGAGAAATGAACTAGCTATCTAAGTTAACTAGCTATAACAAATACAAATAAACAACAATAATAATAATTACAACAAGACTAATTGTAACAATAATAATAAACTAATTACAACAATACTTAGAGCATTAATTTACAACGATGATGCAAGCAAGGATGCACAAGGGTTGCATGCATAGTGTCCAAGAATAGCTCTGTCTGCCTAGGCCTGCTTTGTTTCATCTTCAGCCACTGTCTTTTGTTTTTTGCAAAACATATTGCTGACCAAACATTGATGGTCGGCCGCACCACACTGAGGCCTGTTCGGGCCTAAATAAGGCTGGCCGTGCCTTGATTTTATACAAAATTTTGTTTTGTGTTCTGAAGTGAAAACAGTGTAGATAGAGTTATTCTGAACTCTATTTGTCCCTCTTACACTTTTCTGTCATGGGAAAGCCTCAAGAGAAGGTTGGAATTGTTTCCAAAACCATCAATGAGCAAATTGTTTGCTTGATGATTTCGGCTACAATTTGGACAAAAATCAATAAATGCAATGAACAACAACCCACCATCTCTCATATCATAGAGTAAACTCAAAGAGGGAGGTAGAGATGCTTCAAGGTTCATCAAAACATCATGAATTGACGTATGACGACCCTTGACACAATAGACTTGGTATAACGTCTGACCGAGCCCAAACAATATACTTCATTTTCTTTATGTGGGTTAGTTCATTTTAAGCCAAATTCATTAATCTTTGCCATTCTTTAACCCATTTGTCCAAGGTGATTGTTATGTCCACTAAAGATTATGTCCACTAAGTGAGAAATATGTCAAACGGGAAGTGATTCTCAACATGAAAAAGAGATTATGCCGTTGACAATGAACCTCCGTAGAGATTAAGCCATTAAGCATAGATCTCTAGTTCATGTTTTGAGTAATCATCAACTGATTGAAATAACTCTCAAATGAAAGAAATGAATGGTAAGTTGGTTATTAAAATGAGGTTCTTAAACATGGAAATTAGTTAAAGAAAATCTTAGAACAACATGCAACAAGCTATATATGCGCTATATATGCAAAAGTATGAGACAACAAGCAAACTAATCAAAGCATGAATTAATTGAACAACCTAGGACGGCCCTAAAACAGCCCTTAATATGTGAAAAATAGTGGCTCAAAGTGCATGAAAAGAGCCTAAGAAGCTAAGCAACAAAGAAGGAAAACAAGGCTAGTAAGCAAGAACAAGGAGGGGTGGCTAACCCCTCAACTTTTGAAATCTCAAAGTATGATTTTTAGCCTCTTTTTAACTCTGAAAATCAATTTAGAAAGCAAAGAAAAAGAGTGTAAAAGCAAGGGTTTGAGCTATAGGTGAAGGTGTAAGAAAGAGTGTTAACTCTCTCTACCCTTTGGTAGCTCTCCAAACCCAAACTTAGACACTTGAAGGGAGATCAAAACAACACAAAACTACAAGAACTAGATAGTAATAGATAGAACAAGAAGTAAAAGAGAGGATGACAAGCTTATACCTCTCAAAGAAGTGAGCTTTTGTTTGTGAATCAAACTAAGTCCAAATGCACTCTCAAGCTTGAATTGTGGTGTTCAAGGCTCAACCAAGGTTCCACGGCTAAGGTGTGAAGGTGTATATGGTGTACGGATATAGGTTCAAGGTGGTAAGCTTGCTCAAAGGGCTACTTGTACAAGAACAAGGAGCTATCAAGAAGGTGTATAAGCTTTTTAGAAATTCTTCAACCCTCAAAATAGAGATACAACTTCGTTTTTATAGAATTTGAGCAAGAGGGGTCATAAATATTTTCAAAAATAGACAGCTGGTGGGCTCCCACCCAGAACAGTGTTTCTCGCTACTAAGGCACGGCCGACCATCAATAGCTACGGTCGGTCCTCAATGAGGCACAGCCGGGACCTCAATGTGATCCCCTGTTTTTTTGTTCCAGACTCAGCACAGGGTGGTACAATGCGTAAAAATGGATTTTTGGGGTATAATCAGTGGGAATATGGAAGGTTTGGGATAGTTTTGGAGCTTAATCATAGCCTCTTCGTTGAGATCTCGAACCACGCAGAACACCACTTTCATCATCAAGTGTACCAGGCAAAGCGCTCGAGCCTTGCGGGCGATCAAAAATGGGATGTCTACAGTTGCCCCTCTTTGACAAAGCTCGAAGTCACAAAGTGACATGAGTGAATGTCAAAGCCCAGAGACGACGCATTTGACGAGGCCACAAGGCTTGGGCAAGAAATCAAGACATAAATGCAAAGATCGAAATCGAGGGCAAAGCACAAACGAAATGCAGTAAATAACTTATGATCATGCAATGAACATTCAAATGCAAATAAAGCAATGAAACAATGCTACAATCTGAATAAGAATGCAATGTTTAAACGAAAATGTAAATCAAAGCAAAATAAACCCCGCCGTGTCTCACACAAAAAGAAGTGAATAAATAGACATGTCTCACCTGGAAAGGACAAAGAAAGCACAAACCAAACTACGTCTCATGCAGAAAGGATGTAAGAAAATATAGACCTAACTACGCCTCGCGTAGGAAGGGTGAAGGGCAACGTAACCATCAGGCGCACCCGAGTTTTTCAACCAAGATCCTAACGCATCTCATGCAAGAGGAGGAAGGGTGGTGTGAACAAACAGCGCACCTGCTGTTTTTAACCGAAGCAAACAGTCCTAACGTGTCTCATGCGATAGGAGGAAAGGTGGTGTGAACACCGAGCGCACTCGATGTTTTTAACCGAGAAAAGCACTCTTAGCGCGTCGCACATGAGAGGAGGAAAGATTGGTGTGAAAGAACAAGCGCACTTGCCATTTTTAACCGAGATGAACAATCCTAACGTGTCGCACGCGAGAGGAGGAAAGGTGGTGTAAACACTGGGCGCACCCGATGTTCTTAACCGATTTGGATAATCCTAATGCATCGCACGCTAGAGGAGGAAAGGTGGTGTGAACACCGGGCACACCCAATGTTTTTAACTGAATGGAAACAATCCTAACGCATTGCACGCAATAGGAGGAGAAGTGGTGTGAACATTGGGACACGTCCAATGTTTTTAATCGAATGGAAATAATCCTAACGTGTCAAATGCGATAGGAGGAGAAGTGGTGTGAACACCGGGACACACCCAATGTTTTTAACCAAAATGGACACAATTCGAACACCTTGCATGCGAGAGGAGGAGAAGTGATGTGAACACCAGGACACTCCCAATGTTTTTAACCCAAATGGACACAATCCTAACGCGTCGCACGCGAGAAGAGGAGAAGTGGTGTGAACACCGGGACACGCCCAATGTTTTTAATCAAAATGGAAACAATCCTCACGCGTTGCATGCGAGAGGAGGAAAGGTGGATCGATAAAAGAACAAACAAATTTTCAGAATTTGGTAAAACAAAATTAACTCTCCCCAAGAAGGCCTCGAAAAACGCAATCCATGGAGATAATTCAAATCAAGACACAATGCATAAATGTGAATTAGAAGTAAACATGAATTCTGCATAGAGACACGTAAGACCAAAACAATCAATGCAAAGTAGTAAAGTGAAAGCCAATTTTGCCAATGTGTTAAAACAATGGGCTTTAATTTAAGCACAACGCACCACGTTTCAAATTGGTTGTAAAATGGATGATGATTTTACTGTGGCACGAATGATTTTATCTGGAACTCCTCTAAATGAACCGTACATACAATATCGTTTGTTTACGGAATAACAGAATGGATTACAATTCAGGCAAAACAATTAAAAGTTTAAACTAATTAAAAGTCTTAGACAAAACAAATTAAATCATAAGTTTAAACTATGAGTCAAATAAATAAGTTTAAACAAATTAAATCAAGAAACAAATAAATCAAATTATGCATTCACACAATAAAATAAAATAGAATGAACAAAATCCTCTCTTTTCCTTTCCTTCTCCTTTTTATATTTTACCTGCTCATTTTTTTTCTTCTTCTCTCATTTTCCTTTGTTTTTTTCTTTTTTTTTTTTGTCTCATTGTTTTTTTTTCTTTTTCTCTTCAACACTTCTTTTTTTTTTTTTTACTGTTTTCCTCTCTTTTCTCTCTCCCATTTTTTTTCTCTCTTTTTTCAACTCTTTTTCTTCACTATTTTCTTTTATGTTTGCTTTTCTTATTATTTTTTCAGATTAAAGCTCCATAATACAAGAAATAAAGTAAAGTAAAAAAAAAAAAAAAAGAACTAAGTTTACATTGAGAGCCGGCTAGGCCTCGATGAAGCATGGCCAGGCCTCAAGATAGCCGGTCGGGCTTCGACAGCGGCAGGGGCATAATTGAGAAAGTCGCACGACACGGTTATTAAAACACATTCCAACCTTCATTTTTGCACACAATCTTGGCTGAAATTCCCCCCTTCTCTTTCTAACCTCCTTCTCTCTCTAGATTTCCCCTTTCCTTGAGTTACCCAACAACCCTTGCAATTTTTTTCCTTTGAAACTCTTTCCCTTCTTTACACTTTGAATTGAACAAATCTTAATTTGGTGAGGTTTTGCATTTTTCTCTTAATTCCTCTTACATTTGCCCTCTTGATTCCTCTCATATGTGCCTACACTTTTCTTGTTTTCCCCTTTGATTTTCCACCTCTCTTTACTCTCTCTCTCTTTCCTCCCCTCTCCTAGGGCTTGGATTTTGGGGCTTTTACTCATTTTCACTCATCCTTTCACATTTTCTTCACTATTCTTCACTTTTCTTCTACGGTTAGTGACAAGGTTCCCATCCCGGACCCTGCCATTGGTATTGGGGCCGTCTTTAGGTGTAGATATGGAGGCCGAGGATGCTTCCACGTTGTCTCCCCTTCCTGATAGGCCATTTGATGCGGCCACCTACCGATTGTGTTTACTTTATCTGTATCATTTACTTTATCCATCTTTTCCTGCTTGTAGCTCTGGGTGTACACATACTTCACCTCTCTAGCTCTAGTCTCGGTGAGACTGATTGCGTTGTCAGTACCCCACTCTCGGTACTACAACTCCTGATTCGAGCGACGTCGCCGCGTAGACCGAGACTTTCCTTACTTTCACCATTTCTTTAACGCCATCACTGCGGATCAAGTACAAAACACTAGTCTTTACATTTCCATACTACTATTTCCATACTGCTATTATTCTCGTACTGTACTGTTTCCATACTGCACTGTTTCCATACTGCTTAGATCTTTGACACCTAACATCTGCTTCCACAGGTTGACTAGCATCCCTAGGCGGGTATCCCTCAGGCAGCGAGGGCGACCTATGTTACTGCATGGTACGCCTCTACCATTTGAATTCTGTTTGAGGGCCTCTTCGCCCGAGCTTATTACCTAGGGGAGAGGTTCATTCGCCAGACGCGAGGTGTTGCTAACCCTGACATTCCACATCCTCCTCCTCCCGGCATAAGGGTAGTGGATGATCTTCACGACGGTCCTCAGATTGACTTCCTAATGGTGGGAGAGGATGGTGACCGATATCATCAGCTCGACAACTTCACCACTTTCTTGCAGACTCAGGTGATGGCGCCTCTTACCCCGGGTGTGGTCCGCGCTGTTTCAGAGGTTGCTGCTACTGTTGTTGCAGCCGGAGGAGTTCTTGCCACAGCTCCCATTCTTGGGTTTCCAGTGATTCCTACAGAGGTCGTATACATGCGACCAGACGAGGTGATTGAGCAGATCCCCATTGAGCACATTGATGAGAGGGATCGCAGATTGGTGCTTGCTCCCGCTATTGAACAGGTACACACTTCTTTTTGTTTCTACCCATTATGTTACTTCATGTTTTCATTGCCCTCTATTATTTCTGTCCATTGTACCATGTTATTCTTGTTCACTGTTCTCAAATGCTTCTCTTTTTGCAGGTACCCAGGGCATATGTTGATGACCTCCTCCAGACGATTGACCGACTGTTTCTGATGGTGCGGAGGAGGCAGACTGCTCTGGCCATTCATGGGATTAAGGTATGCTTTTGCCCCTAGTTTACAGTCATTACAGTCTTGTTTATAACTTTGTTGATTTCTTCTGATGTTTGTGCTTTCTCTCTTTTTCTTTTTTCAGCTTGAGCGAGCGCCAACTGCACCTGTAGGACCTCCTCCAGCTACTAGATGCAGACGAGGCCCAGTGAGGGGCAGATGAGGAGTTGATCGAGGGAGAGGCAGAGTGAGGAAGCGCTCACCTCCCGAGGAGTCCTTTGAGGAGTACACGACTTCTAAGAATGAGGGTGAGGTGGTTGATATGCAGTCTAGCAGCCCCAATGATGATAGCGATGGACCTCCTCTGCAGTCGAGGAGGAAGAGAGCGAGGATGGATTGCTGATAATGATGATGATTTTCTGTTTTTGTTTTTGTTTTGCTTTGTAGTTAAAGATTAGCTTCAGATAGACCCTTTTGTTTTTCAAAGATTTTCTTTTGTTTTGTTGCTTTGTAAAACAATGACTGGGGTTGGACCCACTAGTTTATAGAAAACAAGTTTTTTGAGTGATCTCCCTGCACAAGATGTGATGAATGGCGTAACCTTTGCATGGTAACTTTGCACAAGACTTAAAACAATGAATATCTGCTCTTGCATTCATTCTTGAATCGGATAACAACCCATAACCAGACAAAATGTAAAATACAACTCGATAACAGGGAAATGAACTGAAAACAACTCGAAAATACTAAAAAACATTTGGTATAAACAAAACAAGACTCAAAACACAGCCGCGATACGCCAGGACAAATGCCAGCTTTTTCTGAAATTGCACTGATCTGAGCCACCACTTAGACCTAGGTCGGGCCCAAATTGGCACGGTCGGGCTTCGCTGAGGCATGGTCAGGCCTAAAAATGAGGTCGGTCAGTGCTGTCAAGCTGTTATGCACTGCTTCTTCCCAACTCCTATAAATGGTGCTCTTATGCTGTTTTTCTGGCAGAATAGCAAGTCTTTGGTATTTTGCTCTCAAGATGGAGACACTATGCAACAATAGGCTCTGAGACTGGATAGCCATTTTGGACGGCTCAGGAAAGGTGAACTTTTGCGGTTTTGGCCTAAATGCCCTTTTTCCTCTGAGCCGCACTTCTCTTTGCTTTCCATTCCCCCATGCCGTTGTTTGATGTTGGAACTCGATCACATATATGTGTTGCTTTGGATCACAGGAGATGTGTCCAACACTCGAGAAATTTCAAGCTTTCATAGAGTCCCAGCGTGACGAAGAAATCATGCCGCAGCCTCGTTTTGGCCATGCCCAAGCTTTGGGACGGATGTGTGGGCTAACATTATACGAGGCTCGGTCTTTGGCACATGATGGGAAGCTAGACATCTCCAGTTTAGTTCATCGATTTTCCGCTATAGGAGATAGGAGTGACCTTCTTTGGCGAGGCCGTTGGCAACATGCTCTCCGTTTATGCCTTCTTGCACAATTCCTTCTTGCCCCTAGTTTTGGTAGAGCTAGCATCCGGTTGATTGAAGTGGCCCAATGCGTGAAAGAGGGTAAGAGTTGCGTGGGCCGTGGGCTTGGCCCTGGCTGAAACCTTGATGGGTTTGGATGCCTTTCATCGGCAAGAGATTACCCGTTTTGCAGGGAGTCCGCTGCTTTTCCAGGTATTATTTTCCACCGTTCTAATTTATGATTCTCATATCACTTGACATTCAATCTCTGTTTTTCTCTCATACCCTCTTCCTTGCTTTTCTCTTATCGTACACCTCTCTATTCTTTAATCGCTCTTATTTTTTTTTATCTCTTCCCAGGTATGGTTGATGGATATACTGCAAGTAGTGGACCTTTGCCCTAAATACTCAGCCCGAGCTTACTTCTTTTGCCAACGACTGGTCGATTTCCCCTCAGAGGGGTTATGGTGTGATTGGATGTGCAACAAATCTACAGTTGGCATAACTTGGCGTTGCCCCTGGCTTAATTTGGCTGAGATGAGCTACAGCATGTCCCGACAGTTGGCTGTAGAGTTGATTGGCCTCACACATTGCGCATTCTATTTCCCTCTCTAGTTCAGATGCTAGTTCGGGCATGATCAGATGCGTCCAAATGAGGGAGTGAAATACACAGCTTCATTTTCGATTCATGCCTCACACCTGCCTCGGTATCTCGCGACCTGGAGGACGAGAGAGATTCTGGCCCCTGCCATTAGTTTCAGTTACACCCTGTTTGAGGAGTGTTTGGCTTGGCTCGAAGAGGAGGCAGAGTGTAGCTCGACTTTTTCGTGCCCCCTTTCGAAGAGCTCAAATTGGTCCTACAGTCGGACTCCTGTCACGGTTCTGAATCTAATCTCACAAAGTGCAATGTGAGACTGATAAACACCAAAGAGTCCAATCCGGCAAATCATTTTGGAAAATTGATTTTAGATCAAATAATGCCAAAACTGGATTGGTTTGCCAGATTACAGAGTCGCCACCTAAATATTTAGTTTTTGGGAAATTTAGGAAACCCTGACTCGTGCCAAAGGCCACATGTCCGTCATCACCAAAGTTGCCTCGGTTCGGGAACATGGGTACAAGAGGGGAAGGTCCTGAAATGAGCACCCCCGCTCGCCCGATCAAAGATCGGCCTCTACTATCATGATATGTTGTTTTATAAAGCTCATGTGTTCTTATTCCGGTTATTAGCTAACTTTACTATGTGACGCACATAAGCAAGTATAGACTAAGTCGCAAGACTTGGAACGAATTCAACTCATGTTTGTTTTCGAAAATGGTTTGAAAATGCCACCCTCAAGTGGGTTAAAACACGGATTTGCCATCAAGCATGATGGGCTTAAAACATGATTTGCCACTTCGCAAAGTGGGCTTAAAACTCACATTCGTTGAATTATTCCAATTCAAGCAACAAAGCCTTCATCCACAGGCATTCATGCAGTTTAGCAAGTAAGCACATCGCCTCATAGCAAGCATGCGAAACATGGCAATATGACAATCACACTCATGCAAGTATGCTAAAGCATAAAACTTGCCGAGTACTCCAAGCTAAAACAAAAGCTAGTTAGAAAAATGGATGATCCTAACTATACAAAAATGCCTAATGCAACACATGCAATAATGCAATTAATAGGCTCGGCTACTAATATGGCATATGATACAATTTGATAACATGCTTTAAACACGTATTCAAATAAGTATTGAAATACGATGCAGTTTGAATGATGGGCCGAGCCTCGGTGCATGCAAGACAAATGAATGATGCAAATATGCAAGCATAAGTTATGCTAATTGAAAATGTCTCTAATCTAACCATCGAAAGCGGTTAAGTAAAAGGGAGAAAGACGTGGGGTTGGAAGACATGCACACACGCACGCACACTTATTACAACATTACGACCTCGTGAATGAGGGTCCAAATGAATAAGCTAACTAGCTAATTATTACAACATGAAACTAATTAATTAACTATTCTAGTTAACTAATTATTACAAACCAACATGCAATAACTAGCTATGCTAAGCTAATTAAAGCAATTAAACTAATTAACTATCTAAGCTAATTGAATAATTACAACACTTTGTATGAATAAAGTGAATAAAGGGCCTCTGGGTGAGGGATGCACGCATGTTCGGATTCTCCTCCCGAAAATGCCACTGCATTGCCATCGGATGCCTCTGTTTGCATTCGTTTGATCTCTAAAAATTGCACCAACTTTCGGATTGCCTCTGCTCCAACACAGAAACACAATTGCACAAAAATTGATTGGTGGCTGGTCGGCCACAAAAAGTGGCTGTCGGCCACCTTAATTGGCCGGTCGGCTAGCTCAAGTGGTCGGTCGGCTACTTCAAGTGGCCGGTCGGCCACCCCTTTTTCTGGATTTCTGCTTTTGCTGCAACAGAGAGCAATAGAGGCAAAACAATGCATTTTTCAAGGAATGTGTGTACTGCTACTCTCCTTATCATTTCTCAAGCTCAAAGGAGTGTAGTTCTTGGCTCTCAAGCCAATAACCAAGCATTTTCAATGCATGATGGCCAAAGAGCCAAGTTTGTACAAGGTCAATGAATGCACAAACAAGACCAAAACAACCACCACCCTATCATGCATGATCAAGAATGATGGTGACGAAGAAAAGTGGCACGTTTCATCACTTTGAGTATGAAACGTCCCCCATTTCTTGTGTCGGGATTAACGTTCGATCCGAACATATGCAATGAAACACAACATGCTTAACTTGCTCAAGTTTTACTTATCATGTTTTATTTACTCATTTTACATTATTGATTAGTCCTTTAATCGGTTAAGTCCAAAGTGATTGTCCTCTAATGGAAAGAGGGCTTAAACCACAAGTACCTTGAGCATGGAAGAGGCCTCATGCTGTTGGTTAGTAGAAACCCTTGAGAGAGGATTAAAACCATTAGGCATGAGAGCCTCAATTCCGCACTTAAGCCAACAAGGGGATCAAAGCCACTTTTGAAACAAATGAAAGAATGAAGAATGGAGGGAGGTTGCAGATATTTCAGTGCTAATATGGCATGCAAAATGACACTAAATCATGCAAGCAACACATGCAAGTGATGTTAAGAGCCTAAAACATTAAGTTAGTGAAGGAGATTGCATCACAACCACACAACACAAGCCTCAAAGGGCCAAACCAACTCAAAATAGAGTTAAAACATGCCAAACTAGTGGCTAAAACTTGCTGAGATTGAGGCACAAAATGCTAGAAAAACATGCTCACATGTTAGCTTGCAAACAAGACTAAAGGCACAACTCTCAAAAGCAATGAAAGAGTGAAACAAATGAGCATGTGACAGAGCCATAAACACTGAAATTACATGCAAAATGATGCTACAACATGCAAGAAACTCAAACACTTCATGCTTAAAGCCTTAAAACAATGAGCTAGTGAAGACCATTATACTATAGCCATGCAATACAAGCCTCGAAGGACTTAACCAGCCCAAAATAGAGTTAAAGTAGGCCAAAATAATAGCTAAAACATATTGAAGTTAAGCTAACACAAGCTAGAATAATAGGCTAAACCATTAGGCATGCTAGACTAGTAAGCACAATTGCACTACAAGTACAAAAAACAAGCAACAAATGCTCCAACCAACCCAAAACAGAGTTGAAACATGTAAAAATAGAGTCTAAAACATGCTTGAACTAAGCCAACACAAGCTACAAAATCAAGCTAATATGTGAAGCAACCTAGGCATAGAAGCAAGACACAAGGAGGGGAGGCTAACCCCTCCTATTTTGGACTTCAAGAATTGATTTTTACCACTGAAATAACTCTGAATTTCAGTGTTTAAAAGGGCCAAAAAGTTTGATTTAAAGGTGGTAAGAAATGGCACAAAAGGCTTCACAAGCCAAAGAGCAAAAATGGGGAAACAACCCCCTAACCCACCAAGGCCTAAACTACCATTTTTAAACCTTAAAAATAGAGTTTTTAAGAGTTAAGAAACCAGGTCAAAATAGTGTAAAAAGATAGCCAAGCCATTGATTAAAAACAAAGTCTACAAGGCAAGTCCTTTACCTCTTGAAGCATAGCACAAAATCAGTCACAATTTTGAGCTTAAACCACCCTTAGTAGCTCAAACTAAGCCTCAAAGAACCTCAGCTCCAAGATGAAGATGTTTGGTTAAGGGTCTTAGTGCAAAAGTGTAGAGAATTCTAACTATCAAGTACAAAATAAGAAGAGAGAGAGAGAGAGAATTCTAGAGAGAGAGAGAGAAATTTGCTCAAAATTGTCTAACCTCTCCAAATGGGGGAGAGACCTCCCATTATATAGAAAATCAAGCCAAAGGCTTGCATTGATCCCTCCATACATGTGTATGAAGATGGCATTCAGTGAACAACAATTGGCATAGCTGGCTAATAAAATATCTGAAAAAGGAGAAAAATGGCCGTCGGCCACTTTAGGTGGCCGGCCGACCACCTCACCTAGCCAACCAACCACTTCAAGTGGTTGACAAAGAGGAAAAGTGGCTGACAAGGCCAAAAAGTGGCCGACAAGGCCCCTCATCCTTCCAGGAAAAAGGCACCAAGGTTTGGCTAAAAAACAAGCACAAAACAAAGAGGGTTTAGAGGCTCAAAGACAAGGTGTTCTGCTGAGAACTTCGGGCGCTCAAAACAAGCACAATCATCAAGTGCACAAATGATGACGTCTAAATCTCGAGGTTGGTCAAAAATGGGGTGTCTGCACAGAGGTTGGGCCGTCTTTGGCATAAAGCCACCTGACTTAGCTGTGCCCCTAGTTTTACTGCTTTGATCTTTCTTTTCAAGTTTTATGATGTAAAAATAACTTTGACCTAAATCAAAGAGGGAGAATGTACTTGTGTTGAAATCAATAAAATTAAAGTTGTGAGTACTGAAAATTTTCCTTTCAGTCCCAAAAATGGTCCAAGTTGTAAAAGGGTAAAATTTTGAGAAAAATCAACTTTTATTAAAATTTTTCAAAACAATTTTCGGAAACGATCACCACTTGACACGCATAGAATCGATTCTCAAGATGTACAATCCTAAATCAAAAGATCATAACTACCCCCTGACTGCATATCACTGTTGATCTGTATTGTAACCAGCTTTTTTTCCTGAAATGAAGACCATGATCAAACTAATAGATGATGAACAAAGATGACCTGATCAGGAAAATGGACAGGATAATAGAGTTGGAGATAGTTACGGCTGAACTTCAGGATGAAGTTGCCTACTGTAGCTCGACTTTTTCGTGCCCCCTTTCGGAAGTTTGAAAGAAGCCCTACAGTTCGGACTCCTATGGTTCTGAATCTAATCTCACAAGTACAATGTGAAATTGATAAACACCAAAGAGTTCAAATCCGACAAATCTTTTGGAAAATCAATTTTGAATAAAAAATGCCAAAATTGGACTGCTTTGCCAGATACAGAGTCGCCACCTAAATATTTTATTTTGGGGAAATTTAGGAAACCCATGACTCGTGCCAAAGGCCACGTGTCCGTCATCACCAAGATTGTCTCAGCTCGGGAACTTAGGTACGAGAGGGGGAAGGTCATGAATACATTTGAGCACCCCCGCGCATTTGATCAAAGATCTGCCTTTACTAATTATGATATGATTCTTATCAACATTATATGCTCTTGCTCTGGTTTATTAGGCTAGCACTTACTATGTGATGTGCGCACACACAAGGTATAGACTAGTTTGCTTGAATTGGAACAATTCAATTTCATGTTTGTTTTTTGAAAAGGGCTTGATTTTGCCATTTAACAAAGTGGGCTTAAAGCTTTGCGAATTTGCCACTTGACAAAGTGAGCTTAAACGTACATTCATTAAATCATTCTAATTCAAGCAACAAGCCTTCATCCACAGGCAGTCAAACAGTTTAACAAGTAAGCACTTAGCCTCATCGCAAGCATACTAGACATGGCAATCACTCACACTCATGCAAGTATGCTAAAGTACTAAAAATTCACCTAGTACTCCAAGCTAAGATAAAACAAAAGAGTTAGAAAAATGCATGATTCCTAACTATGCAAAATGGCTAATGCAACGCATGAAAAAAAAAATAAAAAAATTGCAACTTAAATATGCTTGGCTACTTATCATGTTATTTGCAACAATTTCATAGCATGCGTTTAAACATGTATTCAACGAGGTATTGAAACGACAATGCAGTTAGAATGATGAACCGAGCCTCGGTGCATGCAAGACAAATGAATGGATACAAACATGCGATATGCTAATTGAAATGTGATGCTCCTAATCTAACCATCAAAAGCAGATAAATAAAAGGGAGAAAGACGTGGGGTTGGAAGACATACACATTATTACATCATTTCACTCCCACGAAGGAGAGTCTGAATGAATAAACTAAGCTAACTAGCTAACTAAGCTAAGCTAAAGCTAAAGCTAATTATTACAAACCAAAATGAATAACTAGTTAAAATACTTAACTAATTATTACAACAACAAATGAACTAATTAACTAACTAATTAAAGAATTACAACACAATTGCAATTAATAATTAAACTAAGCAATTAACTACTTTACCTCAGGAAATGAAAGATTTGCATGCGCATGCTTGGATTCCACCCAAAAAGACCACCGTTTTGCTCCCGAATTCCTCTGTTTGCACAGTTGAACATTTCTAGAAAAACTTTGCTCCACCTTACCAACACTCTGCTGAGATTTGCATCAGTGGCCAGCCGGCCACTGGTAAAGATTGCCGGCCACCTGCCGGCCATGAAAGTGGCCTGCCGGCCATCAAAGGTGGTCTATTGGCCACTTATCAGCCATGGAAAGTGGCCTGCCAGCGATTGATGCACAGGTTTATCTTGTTGCAATAGAGGACAAACAAAGCATATACAGGGTATTCCAAGGGTTTCTTTGCACAACCTAGCCCACATTTTCATGGGAAAATCAAAGGAGTAGCAAGTTTTGGTTCACAAACCATCAATGGATGCAATTTCATTGCATGATGGCTTGTGAAACCAAGTGTGCAAGTTTAATAAATGCAAAACAAGACACAAGCCTTCTCCCTTTCATGAATGATCAAGGGAAGAAATTGACCTTGGAGAATTGAATCATTTCATCACTAGCAAGTATGAAATGGTCTAAGTTCCATGTGTTCAATTAACGTCCAATTGAACACAACCAAACATTATCTTACTCACTTTTAGTCCCAAGTTTTATGTTACTCATTTTAATTTACCAACCATCCTCTAACCAATTAAGTCCATGGGTGAGTTAAGTCCTCTAAAAGAGAAGGAAGTGTCAAACAAGAGGTAGTTTAAGGCAAGAGAGAGGTGTCATGTCGTTAATAATGAACCCCCAAAATAGGATTAAACCATTAAGCATGGACCTCAATTTCAAGCTTAAACGATCCCAAGGTTGAAACAACCCTCAAAGCAAACAAAGAGTGAAGAAATAAGGGAGGTTGCAGAGATTATGCTTGCTGAAATTAAGTGAGAAAAGCACTAAACAATGCAATCAACTCAAACAAGTGGTGTCTAAAGGCCTAAAACACCAAGCTTGTGAGGACACTTACACTAGAAGCATGCAAAACAAGACTCAAATGACTTAACCAACCCAAAATAGAGTAAAAAATTCTAAATCAGAGGTTAAAACATGCTGGAATTAAGCTACAAATGGCTAGAAAAATAAGCTAGCACATAGAGCTATTTAGGCTAGCAGACAAGACACAAGGAGGGGAGGCTAACCCCTCCAAATTTGGACTTCAAAACATGATTTTGGCCACTGAAATAGCTCTGAAAATCAGTGTTTAAAAGTTTGGAAAAAGATAGTAAAAGGGTGGGAAACACAAGGGCAAAGGCCTCCAAAACAAGGTACAAAGAAGGGCTATCAACTCCTCAACCTTTAATGGCCTTAAACCCAAGGTTTAGCCCAAAAAACACAAAGTTTGGACAGTCCAAAACAATGGAAAAATAGTAGGAATAAAAACAAATAAAACCAAGCTACAAGCAAAGTCTTATACCTTTGAAGAGAAGAGGAACTCCAAGCAACAAAACCAAGTAAACAACACCCTCTAGAGCTCAAACCAAGCTCAATAATACCTCAGCTTAATGATGGTGAGATTTGGTTAAGGGTGTATAGGCAAAGGTTAATGAATTGTAGTCAAAAGTGTAGAGAATTTGTAGAGAGAGAGAAAAATTTTTGAGTTCAAAATTTTCTAACCTTGCTACAAGAGAGAGGGGGTCCCTATATATAGAAAACATGAAATTCCCTCAAGGAGATCCAGCCCTACATGTGGGGATAGATGCATGCATCTGTGCAAATAGCTGGCACAGCCGGCATAAAATATCTACCAAACACACTAGTGGCCAGCAGCCCAAAAATGGTGGCTGGCAGCCTCTAGCGATGGCCGGCAGGCCACCAGATGTTGCAGGCTGGAAAGACCAAGGCATGGTCCAAAAATGAGACAAAAAGGGTGTAGGGTTTGAAAGGCTCAAAGTTGTGGTGTTCTGCTGAGGACTTCGAGCATTGGACGAACATTTAGACTTATTATCGAGTGTACATGCGAGGACGTCCAAGTCGTAAGGGCCGTAAAAAATGGGGTGTCTACAGTTGCCCCTCTTTGACAGAACTCGGAGTCATGAAATGACGTGAGTGAATGTCAAAGCCCGAAGATGACCCATTTTTGACAAGGCCATAAGACTTGGGACAAACAATCAAGACAGAAAAGAAATGGTTACGCCCGCAGGCTGCCTACGTATCCCTTTGCAAGGAATCAAACCAGCGTAGTTCTGGGGTAAGATGCAAATGATATGCACGAGGCGACTTTGAAAAACTCATGATCATGCGAGAAGATGCAAGAAGCAATAACAAATGCAATGAGCAAGATAACGAGATTGACTTGATGATGTAAGGACCAGTCCAATTGATCGGTTGTGAAAATTCCACGCCATCCAGGTTTATGAGAATAACCGCCCCTCCTAACTAGATTGACTTAATGATGTAAGGACCAGTCCAATTGGGTCTGAACTTGCCCCTAGGGTCATGGATGGGAGCCTAGTTGTCTTTTAGCACCATCTCCCCTTCTTTAAGATTTCTGGACTTAACTTTCTTGTTAAAAGCCCTAGTGATTTTGCGTTGATAGCCCTGGACCTGATACAATGTCCTTAGTCTTCTCTTATCAAACAACATTAACTTCTCGAACCTACTCTGTTGCCAGTTTGCCTCTGCTATCTAACACTTAGCCATAACTCATAGTGATGGTACTTCAATTTCGATCGGCAAAACAGCCTCCATCCTATAGATGAGAGAATAGGGGGTCGCCCTTATAGATGTTCGGATTAAGGTTCTGTAGCCCCATAGTGCAAATGACAATTTATCCGACTAGTCCCTGTAGGTTTCCACCATCTTCTACATAATTCTCTTGATATTTTTATTGGCGGCTTCAATGGCTTCATTGGTTTGTGGCCTGTAGGTTGATAACTTATGGAAAGCCATGTTATATTTCTCAAGCAAGTCTATCACTTCTTTCTTGAAGTGCGACCCATTATCGGAGATAATCTCATTCAGAACCCCATACCTGCAGATGATGTTGTTCTTGATGAACTTAGCTACATGCGACGCTTTTAGCACAGAGTAGGACTAGGCCTCCACCTATTTGGTAAAGTAGTCGATTGCTACTAAGATGAATTCATGTCCATTTGACCCCTTTGGCGTAACTGCGCCCCCAAATAGAGAATGGCCATGGTGAAGTCATGTTGTAGAGTTTCGACGGCGGAACATTCATGCGATTGGCATGAATCTAGCACTTGTGGCATCACCGCACAAAACCAATACAATCTTCTTCCATGGTTGACCAGTAGTAGCCTTGCCTAAGGATTTTTCGGGTGAGCATCACACCGTTCACGTGGGCCCCACACTCTCCTCCGTGAATGGCCTATATAAGGCGCTTTGATTCCTCTTCCTCAACATACAATTTATACATTCCCAGATGACCTCTTTTATACAGCTTACCCTCGCAGATGATAAATTGGATGGCCAGACGCTGTATTCGCCTTTTGTCCTTAGCGGTTGCTCCTGGTGGATACGCCTACTTTTCCAAGAAATTCCAAATATTGTAGTACCAGGGGTTCTTGTCTGAAGCCTCATCTATTGCGGCAATGGTTTCATAGGCCGGCGTGTACTTTTGTTCAATAATGATCAGGCGCATCCTGACTCCCAATAGAATGTCTACCATAGAAGATTGAGTTGCTAGTGCATCAGCGAATCGGTTGTTCTCTCTTAACAGAT